>BPLR01017407.1:0-130123 GCA_021605095.1 Caerostris extrusa
GTTACATTAAGTTGTTATGACTTTTAATATTAAAAGAAAATAATTTACTGGGAAAGTTTCTATTCATTCTGTGTGTTTTTTTAGTGCGAAAGTTATTCTTTGTTTAATTTTGTTCAATAAAAATATTTCTTTACCACTGAATATACCTTTATAATTGATTTTAGATGTTTAGATGATGTGTTTAGATTTTAATTGTTTAAATGATTCTAGGTTCTAGTAATTGTTAACACTAGAACCTATATAATATCCTCCATTATATGGCTGTTTTGTTAGAAATGCATACTATAATTAAGGGCTACTGTATAGTAAAATTATGCAAATAACATAAATAATTAATATAACGCCACAACGTAATTATTATAGACATAGATGCAGTAGCATGAAAAAAGTAAGTAATAATATAAATAAATTGAGCGTATCAACAAAAAACATAACTATGAATATTACAAAAGAGTTCAGTGTTTTTCTAAAATAATTCATTGATTGGCAATAGCAGATATATTGATTTGAAGCAGAAAATCCAATTTATACTTCTAGAGTTTCTTGAGACATTTGTAAGTTAATTTTCTTCAATAAAATTATCCGTGAGAAGAAATCTAACTAAAGTCAAGCACACTAAACTTTAACTAATTTAATTTACTAAAGCTATTAACTAAATTACCCACTAAAGTGAAGTTAAGTACTTAAGTGCTTAATATGCTTTGTGGATCTTAATAACATAAGCAGAAACTCTACCAAATTTAATCAATAGATATTCTTTAACTAATATTTGGAAAAATGTTGCTAAGAAAGATTGCAATTTATCTATTATATTATATAAATTTGTATGATGTACATTAGCAAACTATTATATAATATACAGTAGCTTTTGTTAATGTTAAAAGATTAATTAATAGATTTAAAAAAAATAAATTATTATTTTCAAATAAATTATTAAAAATAACTCTAAATGTTTTGGGTTTTAAAGTTTAAAAAAGTCTAATACATTTTACTATACACTATGTACATATTATATTCATTTTATGTTACTATATAGTATGTATAACAAAATGAACGTGTAGTATGTCTGTATATAAAGAAAATTTTAAATTTTGGGATTAAAAAAGCAAAAATGTTTGAAAAGACTGCATAGTGTAAAACAGGCAGTAGAAAGAAATTAAAAAGCTGAATTCAAACAGCGGAGAAAAAATAGCTTATTGATTTTCTCCTACTATTATAGGGCGGCCTGATGGTCAATTAGCTTGCTCTCTAGCCTTTCGGTACCAAGCGCTTTATGTTTGAATCCTGGCGGTGTCATGGATGTTTGTTAGTGGTTCGAATCCACATTTAAACTGTAGGTTTCGGTCTCATTTGCACAAAATGACCGTAAAAGCGGCAAACCCAAACCAAAGTTTTCAACCCAATTTTATTCTTCTAGTGGATATAGACGAGTATAACAATAGTTTTAACCTCAGGTTCGTGTCCTTGCAATATCAAGTAAATACTTCGTCGGGAATAATTTTAAACATCATACATATGCACTCGACATATTTTTAACTGTACTTTAATGAATTCTCTGGAAGACAAATTTGTAGTTTCAGATACATGTAAATACATAAGAAGGCTCACATTTTACTATTTGACCATCAAGTATGCAATAACTTTCATCGCAATTCTTTCATATAATAGATTCAGGTTCGAATCTTGACGATGGCATGATTGTTTTTTTTTTCGGAATCCACTTTCAACTGTAAGTTCCGGTCTAATTACACCAAAGTCTGCACAAAATGACCGTAGAGTGGCAAACCAAAACCGAAGCCTACTATTATGGTCCCATTTTGAATTATTATTCAAGCAATTTTGATGAATATTAAGACGTTGAAGATTGTCATTTTGAATACAAAAACCTATTAAAACTAACGATAACTGAATAAAAACAATAAGTAACGAAAAACAATTGTAAATCAAGATTCTCTTGGAACTTAGTAAATGAAAACTAAACTTCCAATCGCAGCACATGTTTGCTATAGAACTGGTGTTTTTAGATAATTAAGCAGCAGCTCTTATAGATGCAGCTTTAAAAGATATGCGAATAATTACCAAAATGATTCTTCCAAATTAGTTCGAGTAGCCAAATTAGAAGAAGAGAAAAAAAGTTATCTTATCTTTTGTGTCTCCATGGGAGTTGATACATTTACAAAATAAAAAATAAAGAAAAATCTCGAATTCTTTTTTGATTTAAGGAACGTAATAGATCGAAAATTGCAAAGAAATGCTTATTTTATCTAGAGAATATTTTAGAAGAATTTTAAAATATTCTTATTTCTAACTATTATTAATAACATAGGAATCTTAAAATTATTTAGATTCTTAATTACTAGAATTTAAGATTCATACTTTTTAAATTTCAAGGCAGATATCTAGTGGGTTGGTAAGAAGGTACAATCGGTTTTTAACATGCACTTAAACGGTGAAACCACAATTAATTTCTTACGAACCCAATATTTCTAATTAACTAGAATTCAATTACCTTTACAGAACCATAAGATGCAACGTCTATGTTTATAAGGAAATTAAGAAGATGATTTCAAACTTTCTTGTTGAAATTGATATTTAAGAATTATGTGTTACTTACACATAATTCTTAATTTCAGATTTCTGTGTTAGTTAGAACAAGTCAAATTAGTTGCTGAGGCATTAACTGGTTTGTGTCTATGGCGCATAAAATGAAATGCTAAAAATCAAGAATAGCCTCTATAATTGTTTTACCCAAATATAAAATCAATAGATCAAAGATATATGAGGAAATTAACCAAAGTGTTAAAATACAAAAAGATGGTAGGTACGTTATATATATATATTAATGAGATGCTAATTTCATAATAAGGTGCATTTTTGCCCAATTTGGAAGGAATTTCCGTTCATGTAAACTTATTTTTCCTTTACGGAAATTCACTATTCTATTTTTTGAAATATACAAGTTCAAATATCCCCCCACGCACACGCACACGCACACGCACACACACACACACACACACACACACACACACACACACACACACACACCTACATACATTTTATTTCAAATATTATTTAACGAAAAGTATGAAAAATATATATACATTTATCAAACAAATAATTTATAAAAAATTCACTTAAACTCACTTTTGTAATAAATTCATCAAAATAATGTGATGTTTGAACTTGTATAATTCATAAAATCAGAATATTAAATTTTCTTAAATGAAAAATAATTTTATATGAATTAAAATTCATTACAAAGTGTGCAAAAAAAAAGTGCACCGTATCTTCTATTGAAGAACATTGCGTTACCATCAATTTCAATGAATAATTTATTTTTTTCAGCTAATTTTTTAAAAGCGAAAAATTCGTTGGAATTAATAATTTTCCACAAAAGAGAAAAGCTTCTTGATAAATTGAACATAATACGTATTAAAAATTTTATGCAAGTTATTACACTAAATAATGGAAAATTTTCACTCCTACAGCAAGATTACTTCGCTTATAATAGAAATAATTCACTATTCCACGTTAAGGTTTTGTTCATTCATTTTTGATAGCAATGATTAGAAAAAGATCGCCCACGTTAAAATTTAACTATCTTTGTATTCCATGAAATTCCCATTATTATGATGCAGAATTTTTTTTTTTTTGTTGAAATGTGTAGGCGTTACTGTAATAAAAAGTAATAAATAACAAGTTTTATAATAAGAAAACCCACGCAAATATATCTTTGTTGAATTAGAAAATCTTATTACAGAGGGAAAAGAAATGAAACATTTTAGTTGATTTTTTACGATTTCTAATTAAAAGGATCTTTTATTAGAATTAGTATTATTCAATCAATTATTTATGATGGATGCAATTTAGTATACTAAAATAGTTCTGCTAATTATTCCAAATTCTTTTCTATATTTATTTAACAAAAAATAACCAGATGAAAATAGAGCATAGAATTACTTAGCTATTGGGGATGACATTATGGTATATAATTTGACACCATATGTCAACATCAATTGCTAAGATTACTTATTTTTTAAAAGACCTACGTCTTATATAGCTTAAGTAATGAAATAATGTAATTTAAAGAGAAGTTTGTGCTCCTTTTTTTTTTTTAAATTCTTTGACCTTATGATAATAAATAAATTACAATTTGCATTTGTTCTCTCAAATAATATAAATTTGTGTGAAAGACCATCACCTTGATTCACTTCTGAGTAGGCTGAGTATAATAAATTGTGTATATTTATTATGCTCCGTCTCTTAATAGCTTGAATAATGGAATAAGTTAATTATAGTTTTATAATTTATTAATAAATAATTTAGTTTTGCTTTTATAGTTTAAATAATGAAATAATTTAATTTAAAGAGAAGTTGTATTCCATTTTTTAAATCTTTGACCTTATCCCTAATAAAATAAATTACAATTTGTATTTTCTCTCAAATAATAATATAAATTTAGGTGAAAGACCATCACCGTGATTCACTGCTGAGAAGAGAATAGGTTGAACATAGTAAATTGCGTATATTTATTATGTTCCATTTCTATCAGTTTCGTAATTTAAGAATGAACGTTAATCGAAAATGGTACTTTATAAAATATTTTTTTAGTATTAATATTAAACGTCTCCTATTTTATAAGTATACGAAAAAAAACTAGCTATATAATCAGAGAGAATTGTAGACAATACATTTAAACACAATTATATTAACATTAATATGATTATTTAACAATGTGTGCAATACTGATATGATTAAAATATGTGAGAAAGAAAAAAATCTTCAGTATCTTTAAAAATTTTAGTTTTAATATTAAACGTAACTATTTTATAAGTATTTATCAAACTGACTATAAATGTATTGTCTACATTTCTCTATGAATATAAACAAAATTACAATAACACTAAAAGGGTTATTTAACCATGTGTGCAATAAACAAGATAGTAACATATGCGAGAAAGAAAAAAATCTTCAATATCTTCAAAAATATTTTAATATTAATATTAAACGTCTCTTATTTTTATAAATATAAGAAAAACTAACTATATATTCAGAGAGAAATATAGACAATACGTTTAAACACAATTACAATAATACTAAAATGGTTATTTAATCATGTGTGCAATATCCTAAATGGTCAAATTTGTGAGAAAAAAATCTTCAGTATGTTTAAAAATTTTTAGTATAAATATTAAACGTTTATTTTATAAATTTTAGAAAAACTAACTATATATTCAGAAATAAATCTAAATAATATATTTAAACAAAATTACAATAACAATGAAATGGTTATTTAACCACATGTGCAATAACCAGTGTGATAAAATATATGAGAAAGATCCATAAAATCAACAAATGAATATAGTTACATTAACCTGAGGTTATTTTTATCGAAGATTATAACATTGCATTACTTCTCGCATGAATTATAAACAAAAATAAACCGTATTTAAATTTATATTTGTTATTTATACTTAATCAAAAGCCTTGTGAAATTTAAATTTAAAAAAAATTATTGCTAAAATGTGTTAATACTTTGCACATGTGTGAAAAAGCAATAATGTTAAAAGTGTATACAAGTTTTGAATTTGAATCAAGCTGATTTACTTAATTACATATAATACAAACATTACAAAATAATTTATTCCTATCAAGTATCATACAAATCTCATTAAAACCTAGTTCAACGTTTAATCGCTCTAATCAGCACATAGTTACTCGAATCATAAATCACAAGAGGGTCAGAGTCCATCCACTCTACTTAATGTAATTCACGTTTTGTCTCTGGGCATCCATCATTTTATCTTGTTAAAAAGCGGAGGCTCCATGATTGATGGGATTTGTGCTTCTTCTTTTTGCTTTATTATTATTATTCACCTTCATAATGAAAGAAAGTGCATTAATGAAATTTTAACAATGTATATCATTCTGAAAATTAAACAGATGTGTGATGTTCAAGTGTTTAAATAAACTGACTTAGTTAAGAATTTTTTAATGATTATGTGTGATTGTTTAATTGTACACCATCAGTAATAATTATCTTTAATTTTTTTTTTTTTAATTAAATAGTTAAATAGTGACTGATTCAGATAATATCGATAATTTTGACATTACCTTTTTTTTTATCATGTGTGAATATGATGTTTTTATCATGTATGAACAGTAATATTTATCTTTAAGTTTTATTTTATTAAATTGTTAAATAGTGACTTTTAGATTCAGATGATATTGATAATTTTGACATTATTTTTTTTTATTATGTGAACATGATGCTGTCCTGGTTAAGAGTCCGTGACTTTATCCGAAAATGAGGCATGAGTTAAAAAGCAAATAAAACTCCTTCACAAATTTTGGCAAAAACTGGCACTTTGGGTCCCTTAACTCTAGAAATGATTCATGAATAACGTTAATGTTAAGGAATTTTCTGGAGAATTTGGCTTTTTATTGAAGTGTTTTGTAGTATGGTTTTTGAATCACTTTTCATGTTTTGGGTTGGGATTTTTAAAAATTTGTATATCCAATGACTATAAGTACTCGTAGTGCGTTGATCAATTTCTTCTTTTTGAAGTTTCATAATTATCACTTTTGGCATTTTCCCATGCATATTGAGCTGTATAATTCTTATTATTGTGTTTGGAGGACTTCATTCTTCATTAATGCCTAGAAATTTCAAAATTTGATATATTCTTTTGGCTATTGAATGTTATAGCATTTCTTGTAGAACTTGAGATTGAAGAGACCTCTTATTCATGTTGTCGCAATCATCAATTTTTTCTTTTTTATAAAAACAAAGTATGGATTCGAATCTGTCGATTCTGTCTGTTTCCAATTTTTCCACGAATTCAAATTTCACCTGCTGATTTGAACACGAGCCCTCCTGAACACTAGGTGTATGAACATCGGTGGATCTCATGTTTCTCTAATACATGCCACGAACAACCAATTGACGGACAATGATTGGAGGAATATTTACTACCGGGACGACTATTTGTAATGTAATTCCCTTGTATTTTCGTATATTGTAAAAGTCCCGGAAAACTCCAAAAGGAAAGGTTGACTTTTGATGAGGGACGTCTTATTCACGTTGTTGCAATCACCATCAACTTTCTTATTTTATAAAAGCAAAATATGGATTCGAGTTTGCCAAATCTATATTCGAATTCCACCAACCGATTTGAACATAATCCTTACTGAACACTAGGTGTAATGTTTTTTTGTATGTGAACATCGATAAGCCTCATGTTTCTTTAATGTATGCCACGAACAGCCAATTTAAGGATAGTGGGCGCTACTTTGATAACTGGCTTAGCCATTTGTATGTAACTGTCCTGCATTTCGTGTATTATAAAAAACCCGAAAAACTTTCCAACAGGCAGTCATTGAACCAAAAGCCATGCTGTTTAGTAATAAGTTTTTATGTGAAAAGTGTTTTTTTTTTGAAAAGTATTTCAATTATCTGTGCATAGAATTATAAGATTTTTGCGAAATGGAAGGAACAATATTAATTCTTTGTGCAAAAAAAATATCGAGGACGCTCTTTAGATGGATATTGTTGATAAAAGTAAAATATCCACACTATCTTAATTTTCTGGATATTAAAGGAACTTTTGAAACTATTAAAACCTAGGCCTGGTGTTCTAAACCTATTAAACAGAACGACATTCCCAAAAACATTTTCACTTTTAGTAATTCTCTGATGTAAAGTGACTTGTTTTCTGTTGCTAACTGCAATTCAAATGTGACCTACTTAAAAGCATATATATATATATTCTGAAAGGAAATTTTACTTTCTTGTTCCTGTGTTACAATCTGTGTGACTATAAATCTGCTATTGATCTACCTTATAAGTGGTGAATATCTTCAAAGTGAGCAATATTAAGAAGATTACTTCATTATCTGAACGTAAAATTCTCAACATATACACTGAAGTGACAAAAGTCATGGGATAGCAATATGCAAATTTTCAGATGGCAGTAGCATCTCGTAGAACAGGTATAAATACGCAGTGCTTTCGCGGAGCTTTCATTTCTGTTCAAGTTATTCATGTGAAGAGGTTTTGACGTGATGATGACCGCACGACAGGAATTAACAGACTTTGAACGCGGAATGTTAGTTGAAGCTAGACGCATGGGTCATGCCATTTCAGAAATTGTTAGGAATTCAACATTCCCAGATCCGCTGTGTCAAGAGTGTGCCGAGAGTATGAAATTTCAGGCATAACATCCCACCATGGACAGCGCAGTGGTCGACCGCCTGCACTTAACGACCGAGACCGGCGATGCAAAGAGTCGTAAATTCTAACAAACAAGCAACACTGCGTCAAATAACCGCAGAAATCAATGTGGGACGTACAAGGGACTTGTCAGTTAGAACTGTGCGGAGAAATTTGGCTTTCTTGGGCTATTCCAGCAGAAGACCGACTCGAGTGCCTTTACTGACAGAACGACATCGCTTGCAGCGACTCTCGTGGCACGTGAGCATATCGGTTGGTCCCTAGATGAATGGAAAACGGTGGCCTGGTCCGATGAGTCACGATTTCAGTTGGTAAGAGCTGATGGTAGGGTTCGAGTGTGGCGCAGACCCCACGAATCCATGGACCCAAACTGTCAGCAAGGCACCGTTCAAGCTGGTGGTGGCTCCGTAATGGTGTGGGCTGTTTTTTCATGGCATGGACTTGGTCCTCTAGGGCGACTGGACCGAACATTGACTGGAAATGCTTATGTTCAGCTACTTGGAGATCACTTGCAGCCATTCATGGACTTCATGTACCCAAACAACGATGGGATTTTTATGAATGACAATGCTTCATGTCACCGGGCCACAACTGTTCGCGATTGGTTTGAAGAACATTCTGGACAATTCCAACGAATGATCTGGCCACCTAGATCGCCCGACATGAATCCCATCGAGCATTTATGGGACATCATCGAGAGGTCTGTTCGTGCCCAAAATCCTGCACCATCAACGCTTTCACAATTATGGACGTCTATCGAGACAGCATGGCTCAATATTCCTGCAGAATTCTTCCAACTACTTGTTGAGTCCATGCCACGTCGAGTTGTTGCACTTCGCCGGGCGAAAGGAGGGCCGAAACGATATTAAGAGGTATCCCATGACTTTTGTCACTTTAGTGTATATATATTATTATAAAGTTGTTTTAAAAATATTGGTAATGTTATGGGTTGTGTAGCTGAATTGTAACTGGGTGTGGTTGGGTTGAGACTTGGTTTGTTGAGTTACAGGTTTGAGAACTCATAGCTTTATTTATGGATACACAAATAGCACACGTGTGCAATTAATTACAGGCAATATTTAACACATTTAATGACATGTAATTAGATCTAATACATAGATTCGGGGAAGGATTCCACTTCGAAGCCTAAAAACCCGATACTTAGGTTTGCGCGGAATATACTACCTCTCCAGGTTTCGGCCAACTTATACGCAGATTGATTTAAATATATTTCCTCTAGGGATGAGTGATTACACTTTTCTCACGTCTAAGAACGTGATTGCGCTGTACTAAACGTTTCTCAGTGGCAACACCGTTTGAGCTATTTTTTTTTAGTCTCAGGTGAGAGTCTCGATGGCTACTAACCATTTCTCCAGAACTCCACTGGGGGCGCTCTTGTAGTGCGTAAGAGAAGGCATGGTGACATTTTAAAAATTTTTATAAACACAAATTTTATGATTATTTTTATTTATAAATAGAAGAATCAATATCATGCTAAGTAATAATAAAAGAAAATATTTTTTTTAACTTAAGAGACTACTTGTGGTATACAGTGTTTAATACTAAATACAAAACAAAAAGATTTTGATATACTGCAGTTATGATTAAATTCTACTAAATAATGTACTTCTGTGATTTCGGTTTTGATGTGTTTTCAATCGGAAAAATTTAAGTTCAAGTATGTGTCATTTTTATGTAATAATTTTCAAGCAGAAATAATTTATTTTATTCCCTTAGAAATTTTAAACATTTTATTTCATTTAAAGTTAATTTCACTGCATGATTTAAAAAAAGTTTTTAATAAGCTTTTTCGTCTGTGTCTTTTGCAACTTAAAGATTCATAAAAGTAAAAACAGTCATCATTTCGTTTTTTTTTAGTTCAGGTTAATTAAAAATGAAAATCATTTTTAGAAACATTATAATAATTTTTGTTAAAGTATAAAATGCTATTTTTAAAATTTTCTTCAACAATTTTAAGAAAAAAATACACCAAACAAAAGAAAGAAACAGCAAAAAAATTTGGACTTTTCTTGAAGTAATTTGAATAGCTTTGAAATTTAATGTTTCAGATAAAAATATAAATGTATTTTTTTAATTCGTTAAACAAAATTTTAAACAAGTATGAAAATATTATTTTTTTAAATACATCTTACAATTTTATATTGAAGAAAAAAATAAAACAGAATATTTTTGACATTAAATTAATTTGAAAGTGCGGAAAGAAATTATTCATAGATGAAAAGATAACAGTAATATTTTTTTTTTTTTTCAAAAATGGAAAAAAATAATATCAATTTTTAAAAGACTTCAAATATAAACTTTAATTGATAACCCAGAATTTTTTTTAATGTCGTTTTTACCAAGAAAAAAACTTTTTCTGCCTGTATATGGCAGCATGATCTTTTTATTTTATCAGCATTTAATAAAAAAATATTTTCGAAAGCCTTCAAGATTATACACATCAGTTCCAGGCATTATTGAATCTTTTAAAAATTAGGAAAGCATTTCAAAATCACGGCTTTTGGATCTTTCGCGCCCGTCAAATTCAGTTGCTGATGTGAAATCATTGATAAAAAAGAAAAAAAATTGTTGGACATTTCGTTGCAAGCCTTGATGTCATTGATATGATATAGTTAAAATAAATATTATTTTCACTTTCAGTCATGTTTATGATAGGTTTTACACTATTTTAAAATATGTTAATATAAGTATGCACTTTTATATGTCTTGTTATTTATTTCATTTGAAACAATCTATTTAATATTCGCAGATTTTTTGAAATTATTTCTGTTTTTTTTTTTTTTTAATTTTTTGCTGTTGTTGCTTTTGTTGTTGTTGTTTTTATTTAATAATAGAATGATGGATAATTAATCTGCACTTTTGTTTAATAGTTATTCTATTCGTTCTTCACTGGTTTTCAATACACAAGATAACACTTTATTCCTTTTTTTTTAAGATAAATAACTTTAACTATTTCTATAATCCCCCCCCTCAACACATGTGAAATGTAAAATTATTCAAACTTACGCATTATTCATTGAATAGTAAGTTTTGTATATTTTATATATTATTACATATTACTTATTATATTGAAATCATTCATTAATTTGCATTTTTTTAAATTAAATATCAATGTAACAGCAAAAAAATGAATTTCTTCAAACTAATTTCAAAAAAAATTGTTGGACATTTCGTTGCAATCCTTGGTGTCATTGATATGTTATGGTTAAAATAAATATTCTTTTCACTTCTAGTTATGTTTATGATATGCTTTGCACTATTTTAACGATATGTTAATATTTATAAGTTTGTATTTTTGTTATCGTTTTTATTTGTCCTTGCTATTTATTTCATTTGATACAGTTATCTATTTAATACTTGGAAATTTTTAAAAATGATTTCATTTTTTTCAACGTTTTGTTGTTGTTACTATTTTATTTAATAATAGAATGATGGATAATTAATCTGCACTTTTATAAAACTTAATTTTTCTAACAGTTATTCTATTCTTCTTGGCCAGTTTTCAATGTTTAAGGTAACACTTTATTCAGTTTTTTTAATTATACTAAATAATTATAACTATTTCAATAATTCCCCCAATACATAAGCTGAAAGGTGTGCACTTATTCAAACTTTATAATAGTAAATTTTGTATACTTTATATATTTACATATATTACTTATTATTTTTGAAATCATTTATTAATAGAATTCGTTTGCATTTTTTAGTTGAATATTAATTAAACAGCGTGAAAATAATGAATTTCTTAAAAATTAATTTCATAATTGTCAAAGAAAATATAAAATTTCATTACTTTAAATTTTTAGCTTCTTTTTGTATCAAAGGAAACAAAGAGAAACAACCAGGATCTTGAAAAATGATGATGATTCATCTTCTAGATGAATAATTCATGAATGTTTAAATTAAAATGTCATCTGTCTTTGAATTTCGTCGAAATGTTGCAAAATGGTTTATTACATAAACATTTTCTATTAGCTCTATTAGGAACAATTTTTAAATTATCTCACTTTGGCTTTGTCATCTTTCTGGTTATGGCACTAAAACTAAAAATGTGATATCTATTAGTTGTACGCGTTATTTTGTGTGAAAAAGAAATGGTTATTGTGAACTTACGTTAAAAGTAAACACATTATATTTTTTTAGAGAGGCTATTCGAGGTAACACAAGAGCGTTTACTCTGCTAATAACTTATACTATATATGTAGATAAGAGACATTTGAAGACAAAAATGTCCAACACTCCTTTAATGAAAAATGCGTTTCACAACAATTTCGGATTCAAAATTAGAGATCAGAAACCCAATATATGTTTTAACTCTTGCTGAAGGAATCTTTCCACGTGCCTGAGAGCCAAATGAAAATGACAATCACTATAATTCGGAGAGAACAAGCTAACCATGTAAAGGACTGCAACCTCTGCATGTTCCAATCTTTTCATGGAGAAACTACAATTAAAAGAAGTCGAACGTGAAGTGCCGTAATATATCATCTACTATGCGACGAATATAGTGAAGAGTTTTCCATTCCAAAAGTTTCATTGATCCAAAAGAAGATCAAGAATCAATTTCATATGATGATCTACAGTCTTCTACATCTTCTGAATATAATTATGATGCAATATTAAATCTCGCGTTATCTCCTTGATTAACCAATAAAGTTGTAAATTTGTTCAAAACTAATTCAGTTTTTCTTGCATCCGAAATTTACAGAATGGATTTTACTTCCAGGAAGATGTCCGAGTGACTTCGTTTCACAATCTTCATGAGTAATTGCTGCTTTATGTCATGAAAAAAAGCCTTGTTTTTTTATGTTCTGTCGTCAATTGCCTAATGAAGGCTCTCAAACTAGGAATATGATTTTTCAATGGTAACTATTCATAGATTCATTCAAAACAAGTCTCAAGACATTATTGGTGATATTGGAAACCAACTTCCATCCATTTCAGTTGGACACTCTGTCTCTATGTAAGATATTTATGAAAATTTGAAACACTTATTGAATTGCCTTCAATACATCACAGCTGGAATTTTGTTGGGATTTGAGAATGGTAGCTCTTTTCATGGTTCTTCAACTACGACAAAAGAAGCATAGTTACTTTTTATGAAAATGGGAAGGTAGAGCCAAAACTTTGCAACATGTAAAAATATAATGGTCTACCAGATAGATAAAACGTATTATATTGGAATGTGTGAAATCTACCATTAGGAGAGACAAATTAAAAATTCTTTTACCACCCTTGTACATAATATATTCGCTTAAATAAACATTTTGTGAAAGCTCTGCACAAGAGTGGGATCAGCCTTCAAGTAGTTAAATAAATTTTCTACAATCAGGAAAGCTAAACCTAAAGGGGATATTCATTGGTTCACACATCTGTAAGCTCTTTAAGGGTGCAGATTTTTGATATCTTGCTCTAACAAGAAAGTAAACTTCGAATGCTTTTTCATCTTGTATCAACAAATTTTATAGGAAATGTGATTTGAAAGCATTTTAAGAAATTAATGGTAGTCACATTGTCTGCCTGCAATAAATTTGGTTGCACAATGTCTTAAAAATATATTTTATACAATGCCATTTGGACTTCTTTGCTAAAAACAGTTAACAGGTTAATAATGAGCTTGGTGAGTTAAATAAAGAAAAACAGAAAAGACGATAGGGAAATAATCTACTACTATAAAAGGGTGCAGATTACTACTGGGCAATTTTTAATAATCAATTTTTTTTTTTAAATACTCCAGTGACTTTTTTTTTAAATTCTCCAGTCCGTAAACAGGTAATTGCGTCTTTTAACCTTATAGAACTTATTGAAAACATTAAGTTACAAATATGCTAGTGAAAATTTGAAATTGGTACCAATTACTATTATTCGTTTCTGCTACCCAAAATTAGCAATAAATGGCTATTTCATTTCTGAAAAATAAATCCATCGAAAGTAGATGAATAAGCGGGGAAAAGTCCTACAAGTGTACAGATTCTAAGACTTATAAAATATTATCCTCATCAACCAAATATATTTTACATAGTTTTGCTCACCATAATACCTGGGAATTCCCAAGTCCAAAACATCAATTAGACCTGAGTCACAGACTTGTTAACATTGCCGGAATGATTGATTTTTAGCGGTTCGACCAAGTTCGAAAAGTATAGCGTCACTCGTTTCCTGCAGTCAGTCATAAAGGAATAGTGTGTGCAGACATTCATTGCAGAGTAGATACTGTGTTTATGGCTAATTATTTTGATCCATGACAACATATTGCTGTGATAACCAAATAGTTACTTGTAGAATTTCAAAGACGATTGTTAGATCACCTGGTTACCACCGGAGCCAAGTGACTTTCATCTCCTTTGAGAAATGAATAGATGTCTGGGAATACAAAATTTCTGCTTCAACGAAGAGCTTCAAGACTCCGTAGAGACCTATTTCAATAAGCTGGAGACAATGCATTATAAAAGGGTGTTAGAAATTATCCATCCAAACAGTAATAATCTACCCAACTTTTCGGTGGATTCTTCTTATATTATATTGTACATAAAGTCTGATATATCAGGAAAATACGAACGTTGATTGGTAAATATTTTAAAAGTACAATAACCAGCTATAATTGCACTTTTACATGTAAAGAATATATGAAGCATTCCCATTATTATAAATAAATTACTTAAAGAGGAATTACTTACATTTGCATCATTATTCTTTTACGTTTAAATTGTTCTCACTAATCATTTTGCTTATCACAGATAAATGGATTTAGTTTCATCAGTTACTGTCAAATTATTGTGCATCTACTGGATAAATGATATTTTATCTTGGACATTTCTTGTTTTCTTTACTAATATCAATCTTCAGTTGTATGAATAGGTTTAGATAAAGAAAAAGAAATGCATAAATGTACCAATTTACTACTTTTCTGCTTATTAAGGAGCAGGATTCGTTACTGAATATAACTGGTTCTTTTATTTCGAATGGTTTACTAAGTGATTTATTATGTTATGTTTCACAGAAGTCAATGAGTTGTGGAATATTAATATTTTATTCATTAGTTATTAATATTTTTTCATACTACTGACAGAACAGTTGCAAAAGCTTAAAAATGTAAATGCATTTAATCCTTTTGTCTTTATTTAAATATTATTAAACATTCTATAATATTTGTTGTTATGAAATTTTTGATTAAAAGTTATAATTTTAATTAAGAGATTTTAATTCATTTATATCAATCTTCAGTTGAATGTAATAAGTTTAGATAAAGAAGGCAGCATTTTAAAAAGGGATGACTTTTCATGAAATATTTCTGTTTCCTTTTGTTGTGATTAAAAAAATCTACACTTAATTGATAAATAAAACACAACATATTTTGAAAATTCTAGTGTGTAGACTTTGAATTTTCAAATGCATTAATTTCTTATTAAGAGTTATTTGTAAAGTTGTCTTTTATTTATATTTATAAACTTGTATATTGTATTAAGTATATTAAAACAATTTTATATATTTTATTAAGTAAATATAATACAATTATTTCTTCAAAATAATTACTTAAAGATAAAGGGCTTGGGGATTTAAATATAGTGCTTAAAAATTTTGAAGAACGATAAAATTTATCATTTCTGTAAGCTATCCTCTCTTCTTTTTATATTATTAAAAAATATGTTTAACACACACAAACATTCACACACACACACACACACACACACACACACACACACACACACACACACACACACACACACACTCTCGAAGGTTCTAATACTTTCCAAAATAAATTTCCAGATTTATATATATATATATTAGTACTATCGAAGTTGTACTAATTCAGAGTGTAGATTATCCTCACATAATTGTTACTAATTATTATATAGATGAAAGGTTTCAATTCATTTTTAACATTAATATTAATCGTAAATTAAAACAAAATATTTTATAAATGATTCAAAAATATTTATGTAACATTTAGAAAAAACTAATAGAGATTTGTAGTATGACAAAACTAATACTGAACTTTCCAAAATTTCTGATTACTTCCTTAAGAATATCAGACATTATAAATCTATTCTAATACCTCTTATACTTAATCATTTAAATATTATATTTTCTCCTTAAAAATAAATAATACAATAATTTCTCTGATTTCTTTAAAACCTGATGCCACACAAAATTTTCTTTTTAAAATCTTAATTTACAATCTTTGACAAAGTAAGAATTAGTAAATTTACCACCATCAACTTTCAAATTTTGTTTAATTTACTTTTGACTTTCAGCAATCTAGATTTAATAAAAACCCTTTTAAAACCATTTTTAATGATAACTAGGAAATATTTCCACTAATTAATGATTTTAATATAAAAGACCTTAAAATTTAGCACTGCATTTTGTAGGAAAGCTCTTAACTATAATTTTAATTGTGAAGGTACATACTCTTTTAGTAAAATTATTATATACCAGCTACAAGAAGAAAAACATTTCTTCTGAAAAATTTCTTAACTCATTAATGCAGATTCTCGTCATATTGTTACTGGAGACATCAGAATTGTTGATGGTTGAGTCTTAGAGTCATTCTTGCTAAAGAAATAAATTTCCGACATATTTTTAAACTAAACATTAAAATTCTTTTACAAAAATTATTTTACAAATTGAGCAACAAAGATATAAGGGGCTATCAACTTTCCATTTGAGGGCCTGCTTGCAGCATATATGCAAAAATCGTTCGTGGCCGATGAGGATATATACGCACCGACAACGAGGCTTGGAATTATTGTGGCATTCGTTTATTTCAGTAGTATGTGTGGGAAATGCTGAACCATTAACAATGTCGACATTAGTATCAAACGTGTCCAAACAGAACCAACCTGCTTATTGATTTCAAGGATCCAAGTCTCCATCACTGGGGAACGATATTGTGTAGATATTATGACGCGCAATTAAATCTAAACGCACGGAAAAAACTGCGAAATGGGGTGATTCTGCTCCATGATAACGCACGTCCCCATATCACAAAAGTCGTAACGCATATGTTACATTCATTAAAAAGTGGGAGACACTCGAGCAACCACATTATAGTCTTGATTTCTCCCCATGCAATTTCCCCGCCTTCAGTCACTTGAAAAAGTCCTTGTAAAATTGACAGTTTCTGTGAGACGTAGAAGTACATAAGGCAATTTTGGAGTTTTTCAAGTAGCAGAATGGTTTTACCAAATGGGTTGATGCAACATGGAGAAGCAATGGGGTGATTGCCTAAATGCTCAAAACGATTTTGCATGACTGGAATACTAAGCCTGCCCTTCGAACGGAAGCTTTTTGATTGTATTTTGATTATATATTCCAGACGAAAGTGATACTTTCATGTGGAATATATAATAGTGCAATTCCAAGTTGTAAATCAATTGATTGTTAAGTGAAATAATTTTCACTATTCTAATTTAATTTTGTCAAAAATATTTTTTGAAGGGTGTTACGAGTATTAATATTGATATCAAGAAAATCAGTTTGAAGATTATTATCAATCATCCATTGTGACACTTTCATGAGGTTTATATAGTTTCATAATCGTCTTTCATTGTTTTTTTTTATTGAATGAAAGTGGAATTGGATTTATTCAGTTCTGTTTTTCTGTTCATTTTTAATCTGTAATTTCCCAGCTCAATATTGTTAAGAATTTTCCGCCATAGTTACAGTCTCCACAAACTCTCCTGTCTTTGGGCCTTTTCTCACATATTTTGAGTAACAATAAATCACACCATCTACTTATACACTACCTTTTCCCCAATCATCCTATGTTGCTAATTACCAGAAATCACTACAATGGACAATAAATCACTTCACTCAAATAATCCTCGTATAATGATGATGGATCATAGACAATCACTCAGTCACTTACTTAATGACCATTTTATTATAAACAATCATGGAGTTCTATCACATGACTCTAATTGTTTTTTTATACTATAAACTACATTTCTGATTAGTTATTCTTCAATTTTATATCTTACCGACCCTTAACGGAAGGTTGTCACCTCCATGATATCGGAATAACGTTCTAGACGCATTTTTGTCTTGAATCCTGCCATCTAATGAATCGAAATAGCATAGCTTCTGATCTTCGTATCCTGAGTGTATGTAATATTGATACATCTGTCTTGAGAATGTTATAAATAATTTCTTTTGGGTTTTACTGGTATCTGAACAATTTGTTTCCCCTTTCATTGAATATTTCGTTTAAATATTTGTGCGTTTTCTTTTCACATAAATATTTGTGTGTTTTTATTTCTTCTTCAGTTCTAGTCATTTAACCTTTTGATATTTGTGTTTTTCTAATTATTCTCAGTTCCGTTATTGTAGCTTAAGTGTATTTCGGTCTTGAACAACTTATTTGTATTTTTAGGGAGTTAAATGTGAGGTATTTTAGAGGCTTTATATGCGAACTGATAGTGTTTCTTGATCACTCTTTGCCAGCTTTTTTTTTAAAAATGTTTATTTTATATGCTGTATTGCTATATATGTAATAACATACATATTTATGTAGCCCCTTCATTTCTTTTCAAAAGTAAAGGCATGCATGCCAATAATTTATATAAAATTTTCTTTAATTTTATGTATATTTACAACAAAAAATTACAATTTTGTGTTGTAACTCCTTTTATATAAATTTTTCTTTTAAATATTTATTTACAAAAAATGACCACACTAATGATATTAAATGGACTTTTATGTTAACAGTTATACATTTTAAATAATTAAATAAATATAACGGATATGCATAAATTTGTTTCCAAAAATTAAAAATAACTTTATTAACACTATTATATTAAGATTATATTAAGCTTTATATTATTATAAGCTATTATATTAAACTTTTATTTTCATATTGGTAAAATACATCAAAATGTAATATTTTTTTCTTTTAATAATTTCTTAAATTTATATTTAAACTTTTGTTATTAAAATGTATCCTTTAATATATTTTTAATTAAAAACAAATTAAACCTTTCTTTACTAAAGTTTAAGATTGAAAGATCGTAATTCCAGCGTTTACGAATTAGTTTCCTTTTTTGAAGACGGTGCCTGCCATATCCGAAATACTTTGAAGAAATATATATATATATTCTTCATAAAAAGTTTTACACATCTTTGACACTCCATTTCAGTGCATTGTGAAGGATTACCCTTGTTAACAAAAAACTCGGAGAAACGTATTTTATTCCCGAGCAGTGCAGCATCTGTACTTTTCTGGGGTGGCCAAGAAACTCGGTATCCTTCTAAATGCAGTTCTACATATGCCCACTGTACCGTACTTTTAGATCCTTGATAAATCACTACTGCCAAATACTTTCAGAATTTTCTCTCTTTTCAGAATGTTAAAGGACACATAGGTGTGAAAAATACGCTTGCTTTTCTAGTGCACTGCCAAATGTCAAAAGGTCTACCATCATATTTCATAATGACAGCCAGACAAAATACAATGCGTCCGTTTTTCCTTCCTTTCTTTCTTTTCATGCCTGGAATATATCCCTGCTGGATTGATATGGCTTTCCCAAAGAGAGTTTTTTTTTCTCTAGGTCTCTTACAGACGTCTTCTTTGGATATATACGAATCTAGTAAAAAAAATTGTGAAGGCCATTGTTAATATTATTGTTTCATTTATATTCTTGTAGAAGTTTATTATAAAATTGATGCAATTGGACTATTATCAATAATATGTTTATAGCAAATAATAGTGCAGTTATAGTTTCTTGGATAAAGAAAAGCAGTGTTCATTCCTATGGTAAAGAAAAATCTATATTATTTAGTCTTTATTTTTATAATTACTTTGGTATCATATATGAAGCGAATTCTTTGCATAACTATAATTAGCTGTAAATGATGAATTGATGCCAACAAACCACACCACCACACTTCATTAGCAAGTATACACATATTTAGCATATTTGAGCAACACATAGAAATCATATTTGGCACTTCAGACACATAGCAAGCATACTTGACATTGAGACACATAGCAAGCATGCTTGGCATTGAGACACATAGCAAGCATGCTTGGCATTGAGACACATAGCAAGCATGCTTGGCATTGAGACACATAGCAAGCATGCTTGGCATTGAGACACATAGCAAGCATGCTTGCATTGAGACACATAGCAAGCATGCTTCGCATTGAGACACAAGCAAGCATGCTTGGCATTGAGACACATAGCAAGCATGCTTGAACCACAGTTTGTATTTTTACATGGATATTTAGCCAAAGATTTTTACTTAATTATTTGTGATTTTTAAAAATTTACATTAGGATTACTGTTATATGCTCTTCAAAAAAACAATTATATATTATTATTAAAATCTATCCTTCAAAATCTTCAATTATGTAACATTTAAGGAAACAGTTATGCTTAGACATTAGTTTCACATATTATCTCCTTTTTCATAATGTTAGATTCCTTGCATTTATACTAACCTTTCGATTAAATTTTAGCTTCAAAAAGTGTTTATGATAAAATAAGATCAAGTATTAAGATAAGAAATAATTCAGGAGAAAAAAACAATATTATTCGGCTTGCTTAATCTTTTCATGAATATTAAAGCAGCATATTAAATTTTCAGGATCATACCATAATTTTGGAAATAAAAATATATAAACCATGCATTTTTTATAATAATGATTATATTTTTTGAATTATGTAATTATTTAAGAAATTTATTCTTAAGGAATTTTTAATGAATAATGCAATTTTAACATTTGAGCAAAATACAAACTCGTACATTTTTTGGCTAATAATATGTAATAAATGATTAATTAAAATTATGCGAATGAAAATGAATGAAAGTGTAGGGTGTAAAAATTCGTTGAATAAAAATGTAGGGTAAAAAATATTAGGTGAATAAAAAATATAATCAATATGAATTCTGGATTTATTGCTTTTTTGTTAGATTATTATTATTATTGCTTTGCATTTGATGAAATCTAGATTTATTGCTTTGTTAGATTATTATTATTATTGCTTTTTGCATTTGATGAAATCTAGATATATTGCTTTATTGAAATAGGTGGAAATTCTTTTTTATTAATCGTGATTTTCTGTCTGTCCCTAGAATTATTCAAGCAATATAATGTACCATGCTGCAATTCTTAACGATACATTAAAATTAGCAATTCCTTTTAATGATTAATATTATTTCAATGACTGTTGAATTAAAGTGTTATGACTATTTAATAATTACTTTCACCGCCATTAAATATTATAGAAATTTATAGGATCTTGTATGGAAACAAGCTTGTATTATCTTTTATTATCGACTTATTATTTATCATCATAGATAATTGGATCTGCTGTGTTGTATTCTGAATGCTACTGAATATGCTGTATCTCTCTTCTGTAACGGCATATAGTAAAAGTGTCCATTATTACAGGGAAAAATCCTAATGGTAAATAAAATCTAACGTGCATCATTACTTAAATGGGTCTTATTTCATTTTGAGAAATTTTCTATAATGATATAATCACTTTCTATAAATTTTGGATTTTAATAAATAAGGACGTCTGAAAAATTCAAGACTATTTTCATTTTACTCACTATTTTTTTGTGAAAACAACTAGTTCAATTTAAGGAATTTGAAGATGATTTAGCTTCACGAGTTTGATAATATATTTTTAATAGGAGTATTATTTTCTGTCATTTTATGTCTTTCCCCTGTGATATATTACATATAGTTAAATCCACTTATAATGTAGTGTAACGTTGGCTGATAACTAAAGCTATTAGAGTAAACAAATTACCTGGAATTCCATGAATAAATCATCTTACGGAATTATTATTTTACAATAAATTAAGAGAAGGGGCATGGTATTTAAATTATCAGCTATTGCAATCTGATTTTGTATAAGTAAAATTCACAAATTTAGAGTACATTATTAGCAAGTTTAAATTGTAAAATTATGAAGGACGTATATCATCTGAAGATTGATAACAAAAATATGTAGAACATGATATGTGTAATATATACTTTATGTTTTTAAAATAATTTTATACTTTTATAGAAATTTCTGAAAATATTTTTAAGCAAAAGTACTCAAATTAAAAATAAAAACCAACCTGATTTTTTTTTTTTTTTCTCTACAGGTTTCTTTAAGTTCCAAATGAATTTCATGTATACTTGTCCTTTCACTTTTAAAATCAAAATTCAATCCATTATAACAAAAAAAATAAAAGAAAGAAATTCCAGACTAGAATGATATATGAGCTGCCATATATCTACTATAAATTGTTTTGTATCTGCTAGGTATACTTGGAAAAACCTTTTCTAGTTTTAAATTTAACTTTTTTTCAGTATAGAGAAAGAAGTATATTCTAAGAAACAGTATGTGCAATTTATTAGTAAGTCTAATGCAACTGAAATTTCATAGCACATGAAGTATTGTTTCTTTTTTCTCAATGTTATAAGTAAAAAGTGATAAAAAAATTTGACTTTAGTTTTAAAATTATAAATTTATTTATTCGAAAGAGTGTAAATAACATTTATAATATAATATAAAAAATTTAGGTCAGTTTAAAAAATTACAAATATTTTTAAAAAATGCAACAATTCTTAAAAATGTTTTTAAGGTAACTGAATAAAAACACATACTGCATTTTTATTTTTACATCATGAAATATTTTATTATATTTTATTATATTTTTAAAATTTTTCTTTTAAATAACTGTGCTTAGTAAAATTTCTAAATGACTGCAATATTTAAAAAAAAATAACATTGGTATTTTTGAAAACGAATTACGTATTTAAATCTCTGAAATTTTATCTCTAAGCATCCTATGTATGATGGAAGAAATATTATTTTCATTATGTACACAATTTATTTAAATATCTTCAATTCAACAGAGCAAAAATATGTATTCGACAAATCGGATAGTAGTTTTGTTCAGTAAAAAAAAAAAGATTAACAGAAATATTCAAAACTCTACAAATATGAAGATGATAAAACATTATATTATATTACTTGATGTAAGTTTATGATCAAAAGTTCAATATTTGATTTTTCAAAATTGTTATGTTTAACTTAAGATGATTGCCTTTTTTTTTGACAGTATAAATTTTATGGTTTCAAAACAAAATTCACAATAAAGTAAAAAATAAGTCGTTTTATGAGGATTTATAAAATATTTTTGTTTCTAAAATGGGAAATGAAATGATGAAAATAAAGAATCTGCTTTTGAATTTGCTTTTATGTTGAATAAGTTGGACAGTACTGCATTTATTTCAAGTGACTTTCATTTAAAATCAAAGCAAAAGTTGGATAATTTAAAATCCTTTTTTTTTTTTTAAACTCAGTGATATCATTTTTACAACTATATGCAAACGTATACTCTTTAAATATTTCCTGATAATTCCTTTGAAGCATTTATTGAAATATTTTATTTAATAAGTATTCATATTTCGAAATTTATCATAAAAATAATAATGAGGTTGACCCCAATCGAAATGAGGAAAATTCCCAAAATTTCAATTTTTTTTTAAATCAGAATATTTATTATATATTCTAAATTCAATTAAATTTAATCTTTTTATAATGTGATGATTTTACAATTAAACAAATATTTTTTAAATAAACAAAATAATTCAAATATTAAAAAGTCAATGTCGCATATTTCACACTTTGTTACAGATAAATTTCTCTGAATCTTCCGCTTATCAATTCCAAAATATTAACCAGTTTTAATATAATATTTCACTTTGAAAATGAGGAAGATTCATTACAACACAAGAAGCGAACATTGGCCAGCATCAATACTGGACCAAAGCTGCAGTAAGCATTCTAATCATTGCTTTTCTTGGGTCTGAATATAATATATAATGATATTACCTATTTAGAAAATAAGAAATATTGGTAGAATGAATTTCATTCAATATGGTTTTTGAAAACAATGAATGTACATAATGTCGCGTATTACATATCTACTCGTTGACCGAAGTCATTGCCTTAAGAGTTCTCTAGCTTTCCAGCATCTTTCCAACTCGGATTCATCATGAGGTGCCAAGCAATGATGGAGATGATCTCGATTTATTCGCCATTGCCAAAGCTCTTCCAAATCACAAAGAGAGTCAGTTTGGTCGGTTGAAAATCTAATGCGATGTAAATGTTCATTAGATCAGTTCTTTTTTGGTTAAGAAGAGTCATCAGCATTCCATTGCAATACGCCCAGGCCACCCGGATAATCATGTTAAAAACTGTAGACAGCTGTATAGAACGTTGTCCAGGCTGCACCACTGGTAGATAGGTCTACATTACACCCCGCGTATCTAATATTAGCAATAACTAAAATTCTATACTTCTAGAATATAATAAATTGCTAAAATGTTAATCAAAACTAGTTTAATGCTTTTGGTAATCAGATTCAGTTTTGATTTGGTAAAAACTACTAAGATGTAGTGAAAGAAATAGGAGTATAAAACATACTTATATGTATTCTATTTGTATATAATTGCAAACATTAAATTAATTTAATAAATGCAATAAAAATCGAAATTTTAGAATTAATTTTTTTCTTTTAAAAACGGAAACAACAGGAATTGCAGTCTACCGAAGTGGTGTAACAGATAGCAAGTTAGGTTTCGAATTTGAGATATCCCAATTTAAAATCCGATAAGCGATGGCAAACCAAGATCTTTTCTATTAATAGAGAAGCTTATTTGGTTCCAGAGGAAAGGCAAAAATGATGTCAATTCTCAAGGCGACTCTCCTTGAGGTTTTCTTTCGGAATAGTAGTGATAAACGTAATATAGTGTAACAGTTACAACTAATACAACTGGGGGGTAATGTTTAATCTGTTTCTGGCATTTTAATAATGTTATTATATCCACTATAATGTTATTATATCCTATAAAAAGGAACACTGTTGTCGTGTTCCCTTTTAAAGAGTCGAAATACAGTATATGCTCGTTAGAATTCATGAAAATGTTAATTTTTTTCATGTTTCCTATACTCAAAATTATTATTTTCAACAAACAGAACGTTTGGTGGTAATTGTTACAACACTTTTAATACTACATTCTACTAGTCTCGTTACAGTTTTGGATTTTCTGTAGTATGATAAATGTGTTATTATTACACCAAAATATGTGGAAAGAGCCTACTTTCTTCATAACATTCTACATGATGAAGCTAACACACAAAAAATAACTCCTCCATTAACATTATTTAATTTGATTCGGGATGGTGTGTTACAAATTTGTGCCGAAGCATTATACATATAAATGATTTTGTTTTTATTTTCTGCAACTAATTGCTAAAAGTTTTGATTCTAATTGAATCCGTTGATTACTTGAATATATGAATATAAGTTATTTTTTTTTTTAACAAAAAATGTTGCAAATAATTATTTTAAGGCGAGTTAATTAAATATGAAAGTGCAATAATTTTGAAAATGTGCATTTGATATAGATTTGTAGTTTTCTTAGTTGTTAGCTAAATCATATTTAATTATTTTCTAGTGCAGTAAAATAAATGGCATGCTTTAACATTAATTTTGTATAAACTTTTATGAACTTTTTAATAATAATGCTTTTTTATTTAATAACAGTCACGCGAATAAAATTGTTTTACAATTGTTTCAATAAATTTACAACAGACAATTAAGATGAATTGCAATGAAGTTATAATTTTTATATATGATTATAGAAGTGGATATGATAGCAAATATGTATCGGTTTCATTTATTCAACAGCCACCGAGGAAAATTAGCTAATCACAATTATTTCCACATAGCCTGTGTCGTAAATCGAATATTTTGATTTTTGGTCCTTCAGATCGTATAAATAAGATTACTTTTGTAATAAAATGTTCAAAAGAGTTTTTAAAAGCTTTTTATCAATGCGAACAGACATTTTAATATAATGAAAACTTAAACTTCAATTTGATTAGAATTCAAAACGAATATATGTGTGTAATTTTATTTGCTATAGCATGTTTTGTGGCGTAATCTTTATACACCTGTAACACATTAAATATAATGATTATATGTATTCACAATGAGCACATATGATCTAAAAGTAACATAAGATGGATATGTAACTGATGTCATTTTTGACTTACTACAGGGTTTTGTTTGTTGCGGAAATTAAGTTTATTATTTTAGGTAACTTAAATTCACGGGGCGTGATGACCGAATGTCAAGCGCGCTCTGTAACTCGTTGCCATGGGTTTCGTGTTCGATTCCCGGCGGTTACATGGGTGCTTGTAGAGACTCGGAATCCACTTTAAGCCATACGTCCCGATCTAATATGACTGTTGGGCGTACGGCTTATAACCCTATCCTATAAAAATAAAACGTCTATCTTGAAATCTGCCAGTAGGCAAACGTCCTTTGCAAACCATGGGGATATTGCCCCAATGAAAAAGCTTAAATTCAGAGAATGAGAATCAAACCCATACATTTTCCCTTAAGCAGCCGTCATTGCTCGATATGTTTTTCAATTAAGAGTTTATTTTTTTTTCTTCCTTTTGTAAAAATGAGTTTGATTAAAATTAAAATTAATAATTTTTAAATGTTTTTTTCTCTAATTTTACGATAACTTATCAAAAAACACATTTGCATTAATTTTTTTTTCTAGAAGCCTTGTATCTGATATTGAATCGAATTTGCCTCTTCATTTACTCTCATCAGAACTAATATTATGCAAGCAATTCTGACTTCGGGTTAGTTATAAACGCGTGCCGTAACTGCATTGAAAGAGAAATCACTGCTTCGAGCTTCATAATTCACTGCACTTTAAAAATCCCTTTGATTATCGCCCATCGATTCATTCATACACAGGCATTTTATATCGCCTACCGTTAAATGTGAAAAATTCATCTTCTCTCCAAAATATTCAATTCACATATTCTGTTCCTGAAACCCAACCATGCGAAGCAGTGCTTGAAAAGTCATACGTCCAGGAATAACAATGTGACCAGGTTGGTATTCGCCATTCGTATTCACGCGCCATACCCTCAGTAGTCACGGTCGAGTACCTCGTCTCGAAGCTGTAACTATTTTTCTCGTGCTCGGATGGTTCTTTGCGGATGGATATGATGTGTGATTAGGCTCGGTAGGCGTGGTATCGGTGACTGGTGGATAAATGGAACGTTAATAAAATAGAAGTTCTGCGTTTACATTGCCAAATCCCAAGATGCCAACTTTGGGGAATGTGTTGGATTTTCTCTGGAGAGTGCTTTGAGGATTGAGCACGAACCACTACTGAGAGATAATAATAATCTATTTAAGGAAAGATTTTGAGGGGGAATGATACAAATAGATTTCGGATTGAAATGAATTAAAAATTCAAATGGAATTTCATACCTTTATTCCACTAATATTTTTTTTATTTATTTTAAAAAATGCCCAAAAAGTAAGACCAATTATTTTTTTCAAAAACTCTTTATTCATTCTTCCAAATTTATTTCATCGCTTTCAAAGTAATACCCTCCGGACACAATGCACTTATGCCAACTTTTTTTTTCCAATTCTCAATTTATGCAAAAAGTCATCGGCAGGGATGGCATTCAAAGCGCTCTCCGATTCACGTTGAATCTCTTCAACCGACTCAAAACGGTGTCTCCGGAATGGTCTTTTAAGTTTAGGGTATAACCAGAAGTCGCACGGTGTGAATACAGTGATTTGTGGGACGATATGGGCTTCATTTTTTGGCGAAAAGTAACGAAGAATCAATGCAGTGTGAGCTGGCGCATTCAGTGTTTTCGGTAGCAATAGAGATTTGTCGCGTTTGAGGCCCAAAATGGAATTGACCGCTCCTTTTGAAATTCGAACAACAACATCAAGGTCTCTAATTGTAAATCGATGTTTTCGTAGCACCAAATCTTTAATTTTTTGGACGTGAGCTTCATCGGTTGTGGTTGATGGCAGACCAGAGCTCTCTTCTTCTTTAACGCGTTCTCTGCCTTTTTTGAACTGTATATACCACTTCTAAAGATTTCTTTCCGATATAGGAATGCTTATTGAATGCCTTCTGTGACATTCTATACATTTCTGCAAACAAAATTTAATGCAGGTTCTTTGCTCAATTAATTAAGACATTTCAAAAATCGCCGGAATCAGTTTTTGCATCTCACAAAGCCACGCGTAACTCAAACACTAAAATATTCATCAGTGTTTGAGTTACATATTGATATTGTATCTATATGTTAAATTTCATATAGATATCAAGTACAGTGCAACCTAAAAAAGAACAACAAAATTGAAATTCCATTAGCCCCGAGAATTTTAAATTGAAAATTTGTCTTGCTTTTTTGGACACAGTAGTATATTTCTTTTTTTTTTTTTTTTTGTTGTTGAAAACTATTCTCCTTTCTAATGGGTAATATTTGTATTTATATTTAATACAATTGTAATTAATATTGAATTATAACAATGCCTAATCAAAATGTACAATAAGTTAATGCAAAAAAATAACACGTGTATCACAGCATTCATTTTTATTATGCAGTGATTTAAATTTAAGATTTGAGGGAAATGATAGAAATACATTTGAGATTGAAATGAATTAAAAATTGTGAGTGGAATTTCATACATTTCTTTCAGTATTATATTTTGTATCAACTCAAAAAACATGTATATTCTTCTTTTGTTAAAAAGTATTCTCCTTTCTAATGTATAATATTTATATTTAATAAAATCGTAATTAATATTGAATTATAACAATATCTAATAGAAATGCACAATAAGTTAATACATAAAGTATAAGCGACAATATCCATTTACCTTTCTTTATTATTTAGTGATTTAAGTTTAAGTATTCTGTTAGAATGTAGTTAAAAAAGCAAAATAAATGTATTTTTAACGTTTAAAATTTGAAAAAAACAATATTTATATGCATGAATTAAATATTTTAACATACTACGAATTCAACTAAAATATAAAATTACAAGGATAAATTAAATTTTCTTAAAATAGATTAGTATTTGCATATTGAATAGCCAGTTATTTATGAATGAAAATTAAAAGAATGAATAATATTATCAAGTTTAGTAAATTAATTTTTTTTTTCTTAAATATTCTTAAGGACATTTTCTATTATTTATCACTTGAACTTTTAAAATTATTTAAAAATTTAAGCAATTTGCTTTTTAATTAGAAAGTTTAAAAGTTCACGTATACCTATTAATATACTAACATTTTTTAAATAATTTATTATCGTATTGAATTAATTCTGAAGTTTCCAAAAAGGTCAGAGTACATAATTATTAATTTAAAAGTTTATTATGACTTTCATTAATTATTTCAAAGCTAATTCATTATTTAATTAAAAAAAATAAAGAACTGTATTCAGACGAATCTTAGATTACTCTTCAAATTGTACAAATAAATTAAATGCTTTCTTATTTATTTCTGAGAAATTTCTAATAATATAATGCATTATTCTAATGTGCTTTTAATAATGTTGCTAATGTACTGTAATTTAATTACTTTTGTAAATACATAAATATTTTATAAAAAATACATTAATTGAAATTCCATGCATTTTAAATCTTAAGTAACAAAGTTTTATTAGAGAATATTTACTATTTATTGCTCTAAGCTATAATTATTTTAAATTGTTTGTATAATAAAATGGATGAAAAAATACTTTATTCATTTAAAATATATGGAATTGCCATTATCATAAAACTTTTTTTATAAATATTTCATTTTTTTTTTCTCTTTTAAATTTAATAAGTATATTTACTATCTAAAATTATACAATAATGATGATAATTTATGGTACATAGTATTTATTCTTCAGGATAATTAGACTTATTTTAAATATTATTGTAATGCCAATGAAATGTTTGTGTGATTAACACAAAAAAGTTGTCAGTGTAATTTGAATTGAAATAAGATGGAGATTCATAGAAATCGAGGTGAAAATTGTACATTTTATAATAATTTTTTATTATAATTATTTTTAGTTATTTCAAGCATTTTTCAAGACAGTGTCAAGGAAATGTATGGTATTACCATAGTTATAGAATTTGGTAAGTCATCAACTTTTGGTGTCTGCCATAGGAGATTAAAGTGATTATTTGAATTTTAATATTATTGAGCTGTTTGAGCTAAACAAGTTAAGAAAATGGGTTTTCGGACTTTTTTCATTTGATCAATTTCAAGTATTAATATTCTATGGAAGCTGAAATCCCTGATTAACACGTTATACATATTTCAATATCCATATTGGAAAAGTAAAATATTATTCTCAAAGAATTCAATAAAAAGTAATGAATGTCTTGTGCATAACGATCAAGACGACATTGTTAAGGAATTACAAAGCACTAAAATTTTGTCCACACACAAGTCAGAGGAATGTCAATTTTAAATACAATAGTATCAAATGAAAACATTGATAATTGCTAGGAAAATAAGTTAAAAAAGAATTTGATGAAGTTGATGACTAAATAAAAATTAGAATTAAAATGGAATTAAAAGTTGCTAATCATCTTAAAAAAAAAAGTGGCTGCTAGTATACCAGGAAGAATAAATGAAATTCGACTTGTGAATGTTAAAAATGCACAATCTAAAACTGCAATAAAGATCAATTCAAATTTTAGCCGAAAAAGAAGAAAATATATTGATTAAAATATATAAAATAAATCAAGATGTTGTTGTTACAACGAAAAATGGTCAAATGAAAAGAAAAAAAAAATGTTGATACTATTTCTTGCATAAATGAAAAGAAATAAAGAATAACAAGAAGAGGGTGTAAAAATAATATACCCGAAAAATTGAACTTTTAGTTTTAATTTTGGGGAACATCTTCATGAACTTATTTTTACTCACAATAAAGTTAATTTTTAATTTCAAAAAGTAAATTTGCGTATTGCGTAAGGGTTGGGATATGTTGATGATTAGTTTTATGTGAAATATTTTTTAGATAAGACAGAAGCGTGTTTATGTGAAATATTTTTAGATAAGACAGAAGCGTGTTTATGACCTTTCAAAGTGTCAAATATTGCACTATGAAAAGTTAGTTTTCCAAATTGCATATTTGAATAGAAATTAAGTGTAATTAATACAGAAAAGTTCCTAAGAAATTTCGTGGGAACTTCGTGGGAAAATTGCCAATTCTATGGTTAATTTTAATAATATTTATTCTAAGTGATTTAAAGTGCACCTTTCAAGACAGTGTCAAGGATAATTGTATCACAATAATTATATATTTTGTTTACATTTCAATATTATATGTATATTTTTATTTAATGTAAAAATATCTGATGAAATACAAATAATATAAGATTCAAGATTATTAATTAAAATTTAATATTTAAATATTTAATAAATTTAATATTTATTAAAGTCAAATGCATTGGTTTTAAATTACTTTTTTTTTTTTTTTATTAAGACATAAATACTTTAAATAAACTTATTTTTTTTACACAATGTTAAAATATCTACTAAAAGGAAAGTTATGCGACATTTACTTTTCAATCATCATTTAATACGGTTTAATAAGAATTCAATGAAAGATAAACATATTAATATTCTACTGACTGAAATTTATGAAGAAAAACGAAATCCTTTAAATGTACTTAACTTCTTTATAGTACATTAAAATCTCTAATAAAAATTTCTTCTAAAAACTTGTTTTTACAATAAAAAAAAAAAAAAGGGCTTAAAGAATCTCATTACATTTCTTAGAAAGCAATTTATCGAAAAATTTAGTGATGTCGTTTTGCTTTGTAAAAACCCATTATGTTCTCGAAAGAACGAACGGAAAAATTAATAAAAAAATGTATACTTAAATTCAATAGAATGTTAAGCAATGTGAATAGTAATCCAAAATGAAGGCTGAATTATAACATTTACGCTTCCAATTTCGGAAAATTAGTCCATTTCCTTTCAGAGAATGGAAGAGTGCGGTTGCCAGCCAAGAAAACTGAATTTCCGGAAATAATTCCATTTCTCATTCATCATCGTCTGCATCACATTTTCTGCTCCGACCATGGAACTAAGAAAAAAAAAAAACATAAGACGAATTCGATAGTAAAAAAAAATTGTATAAGATAGATAAATAATAAATTTTAAATTGAGTTCAGTCAAGTGGAAAATGCAAATTGTGCAATGTATGGCGAACTAAGTAGCTATGCCAAAAAGAAAATGGAATGAGGTACAATATTTTTTTTTTCCTTCCATTTTTGTTGGAAGAATAAAAAAAAATCAATCAATTTTACATTTCGCAAAATCTCTTCCCAGATTTACACTGGGAACTTTTGCCGCCCTTCTGTTATACTTTATTTCATTGGGAAGCAAAGTCATTTATTTAAAAGCTCTTTGCTTTGCCCCCAAGTATGAGAAACACAGAAGTGGCAAGAGGCGGTTTGCTTGCTTCCTTCGACCATAACGATGTCCTGGAATTATGTGAACTGTACGATATATTTTTTATTTCGTGTCCATGAATATTAAAATGTTTTCTGTAATGGGTTATTGGAGATTTCCTGGTTTTGTTTGAAAAATTTGGGATTTGAGAATTTGTAATAAGTTTTGTTTGATATGTATTTATTGAATTAATATGATATTATTGATTATGAAATATTCCTGAAATTCATTTATAAGTTGCTGTGTTATTAATTTAACCATGATGTCATTTACTACAATATTAATTTTCGCAAGAATATATTATCATTAAAAGTTCTGTGATATCCTAAAATGGGACTGATGGTCGAATGACTAGCGCTCGGTGCCACAGGCTTCGGATTCGTGTACCGGTAGTGCCATGAATGTTTGTAGCGGGTCAGGAGTCTATTTTAGGTCCTGAGATAACCTAACATATTAGACCTAACAGTAGGTCCTGGTCTAAAATGGCAGTACAGCGTAGGGCCAACAACTTTATCCCGTGAAAAAGAAAACATCTCCTTTCGCGAAATCTACCAGTAGATGGCCTTGGCCATCATGGGACTGTTGCGCCAATGAAGATATTTTTAAAAAAGGATAACGTTTTTAGACAAGTCAATGTTGTTGGCGATAATCTTGATAGTTCACCAGCCTATATGCCTGATGTTTTTACCTTATATTCGATACATATGTGCCAGCTACTACAGAAATATATTCCTCCCTATTGATGACAATGCTTTACATTCTAAAAATTTGTCTTTAAATTATTTCTTCAACTACTGTATTTCCTTTATTTTTTTTTCTTAACTTTTGCTTACATATGCGTCATATGTTAGTTAAATTTATAACACTACAACTTCAATTTAAATTTAAATTTTTTCTTTTTCAATTCAAATATCAAGTCCGCCAAGTTTTGCTTTTTATTGATGTTCTCAAAATATTTCCAATTGCAATGATATATTGTTTTTATATTGTTTCGCTGTCTGAGTACAATCACATATTTTGAATGCATTGTAAGTAGCTGAACATTTCTGAGGATATACGGATATTCTTTTAGAATTTTTATTTTTTCTTCCATTGATTGTATGTATTGTTGGAATTAAAGTTAAGTTTCAGATTTTTAATAATCTAAATATTCAATTCAAAGGAACGTTATGAATGAATGAACGTTTGCGATACAGTCATATGAAAATTGCTTTAGATAAAAACTTTACTTTTTGAATAAATTTATTTTTCGAAATGCAAATTATAAAAATCGTATCGACATAGTTTAAAACCCTATATGCATATATTTTAATTTTTAAATAAAATAAAATGAATGTGAAACTGAGATTTACTTAAAATGACATTAAGCTAGTAACATGTCAGAAAAAAAAGATGATTACATTTTAATGTATGTTTAATATAATGCAGAGTATTCTTAAAGTATCTCTACATTTTTAAAAATTCATAAAAAGTTAAGATATGCACACTGACTTTTTTTATAGAATGGAAAAGTATAACAGCTGTTTAATCGACAATATTTAAATCATTTCAATGATTACATCATAAGTAATTGTACATGGGTGTTCAAAATGAAGAGAATTCTTAGAGATGGTCGATTATCTATAATAATGGACAGACTTTAATGAATTTTGGTTTAATCATAGGATAATATAATAATAATAAATAATACAACAGTTATAATACGCAAACATATTTTCGGGAGCTACACTCATCAGAATCGGAAGGTATGAAAAACAACGGTTATAGAATTGGGCAAAAACGACTTAATTAGGTTATAGTCCCATTTTACAGGTATATAGGCCTCACACAGTGATTTTTATTACTAGAAAGTAATATGGTTTCTGAGTTCCGGGGCAAATGGTCCCGTTCTTTCAGCAATGCTGTTTTCAGGCCCTGGAAGTTTCTCTGAGGGGGTGCTTGTTGAAATTGCTCTACCCAGAGCCTCCCAGACATGCTCTATAGGCTTGAGTTCCGGAGCTCTAGCTGGCCAATCCATCCGGCCAATATTTCCTCTCTCCAGAAAAATCGCCTATCTGATGATCTCTACGCGACCGGTACGGTAGCGTTCATTAAAAAATATCATCAACTGTAACTTTGAAAATGCGAACATAAAGCTCCAACTGTATCACATCCCTGTATATCATACCAATCTCAATGTCTCTTTTCATAGAGGATTTTCCTTGCAATTTGATGCCTGCGCAAACCATCAAATTACCGCTACTATATTGGTTGATTTTTCTGTCATTGATGGCGGGTAGTGGTCGAGGACCCCATATGAGTGGACGTCGAGGATCAGTGGTTAGGATGAACCGGAAAACATCCGTGAAAGAAACAATCGTCTTCATTCGTGCCCCAATTTCTATGATCTCTGCACCAAACTAAAAGTACTCAACAGCAGGTCTTCTTACAAACAACCTCTTTCATAAAACATTCTGGAAGCACTAACTCTTGAAAGTAGCCTTCCTGTGGCTGCATAGAGGTCATGAGTACGCTGAGAAGCTGCAACAGCCTTATTACGCTTCGTTGTAATGGACAAATAACTTCAAATAACATCTTTAGCCCTCATGTCTCTTAGACGCTCTTGAACAGGCTTTCTCTCGATGGATCTGATATCCTGATACATTTTCCCATAAGTTGACTCTAGACGTTACATTGAAGTCTCAACAAATCTGGACTTGAGACTGGCCTGCATCTAACCTCTTTACGATTTGTTACCTCATTCCATCATCTAAACGTTGGTGGTAACTTGTTTTTACTGTTCGAATTTGAATTTAGCTGATTTGCAATAAATAAATAAAAGCCCATTAAGAAATTCCGCAAGGTATGCGAGCATACGAAATGCGGATATTACTCTTGCGCTTATAAGGCCTGTTCATTTGAAATTTTTGGTTTAAATTTCTTCAATTGCCAGTATTTTCGCCTTTTCTTTCCTGTTTTTCCTAATTTTTTCTCACTTTTCCTTAATATAAATCGGAATACTACTACAAATTTTTATTTCTTTAAATTTTGTCTTTTTTTTTTTTTTGAACGAAATATTATGAAGTTTAATGAAAACTTATTTTTTATGCTATTTTGTTGACTAAGGAAAGATCTGCATTTTTTGTTGCACCTGAAAAAGATTTCTGAAGATTATATTTTGATTATATTTGACATTATATTTTGGATATTTTTTACGTTTTGGTTGCTTTTAATATAAGATAAACCTTTTTTTTTTTTTTTTTCGTTTGTTTAAAAGTTATGTTTTTTTTTTATACAAAAATATTATTTGACGGGTGGGGGCGGGGGATAAAAGATTTACTAGTTTTACATTTTTGACTCATCCCTTTTTTTGACACTGAATAAATAAGTCGCATTATACCGGCCATCCACGCATCAATAATCCCGTAAAATACATGGAGTCAGTAGAGGATTTCTTTGTTAGTTTAGACAATTGCTGGCGCATTTGTGACTGGACAATGGCTGTAGTTTTTTGTATTTTCATTTAAAAAAACGGACGTCCAAGGAAAAAAATGCTTAAAACTCTGTAAGTAATAAATGTAGCTCACCGGAATCGCCGGAATCCCAAAAGATATATTTTCTACATTAAATAAAAAAACATGTCGACTATCTTTGTTGAATTTTCAATGAAATTTTTAAGATATTGATATTTTTGGGTTTTTCTTAGATGAAATTTTAAAAGTTTAGCAATTAAATGAGATTTTCATGAGGTAGAAATCAGCTTGATATTTTTTTTATGATTTTATCAAAATAATTATGTTTTTTATCGTATTTTCAAATATTAATTATTTTGCGGCGTATTAAATAAAAAAATTAAGAGAATTTCTACATCACTTTTTCCAGTTTTAAAGCCTTTTTGATGCACTTATTTAGACAAAATTTTGGTCAAATGCTTTTTTTTCTACGAAGAATCTGCTTTCATATGATCTGGAAAAGAACTGAAACTAAATTTTCAAGTATTGAATCTTTAATTCTTGCCAATTATAATCTTCCTATTTTTATACTCTTTAAAAATCAATGGAAGATTAAGAAATTCCAACTAAGGTCTGAAGAAGAACATAGAAAAGACATTAACCACCTACAATGAAATTATATGTTGTAAAGTTTTCATACCGGTAAAAAAAATCAACTAAACAATTAAAGTACAAAGGCATTTAAAATTTATATAGTTTGTTAATTAAATATTTCCAAAATCTGTGAAATCTGGGACATTTAGTTCATTTTCTTAACTATATAAAATCAGATGATAATGATTTAAAAATCAAAATGTTACACTCAGACTTATTCGAACATTTATAATTAAATACAACTCACAAATGATATAACATTTAACAACAATACCTGCACGATTTTAACAGGTTGTCTAGCAACAAATGTAGATTGACGACTTGCCAGACAAGCACGTCTCAGTCTTTCGCCACTAAGTCCCTCCAGACGATAAGGACACCATTTCGCAGTCGTTCGCACTAATCTAACACGTAACAGTCTATCTTTTAGTTAAGATGAAGTGTTATGTTTCTCCCAGAGGCAAACAGTTTCTTTCCTCTTTTTGCCGTTGCCCCAAGGCACCATGTGCTTGTGTTCTTGAGGCAATTGACTGGTGAAATCCTGGTGGAACACACATTTCAGAAATTTAAGTATGTCTGGGACACATAAATTAATAAAATGGATGTGAATTTGACATTTTAGTCATTACTTGCTGAGTAAATTATAATGGTAAAAATAGTTGTGGGAGATTTTTTTAAAAAATAATTATGATTAGTTTTCTTGTATTTTTCTTTTGTAAAGCAATCATTCGATGTTGAATTCCGTAATTCATTTTTGATAATTTTTACAACCATCTATTGTAGTTTAAGTTAAGTTTAAATTAAAATTTACTAATAAGTTTATTTTTAAATAAGTTTAAATATGTTGATAGGTTTGTGACATATATTTTTTGTATTACAAAAAAAAATATGATATTTAGATTTCTGATCATATCTTATTTATCGTAAATATCACATTTATTAAATTTCTGATGTTGTCATATATTTCTAAAATGTGTATGGCAAATTAAAAGTCATTTTGTTACATGTTGTAGAAAATTATTATGCATAGTATAAACACTAACTAACTTATTTAACCTATTTAAAAAATGAAATACATCATTTCCAATTTATAACACAGTCGTTTTTTTCCTTTAGAATAGCATTTATTTCAAAAATTCCATTTAAATAAAAAAAAAAACCCATATAAAGCAGACATATTCCTAAAGTATTTTTGTAGAAGTTTAAAACGTTTTATTTGTACATGTGCTTTAAAAATCAATACAGAAATTTGAAATTTGCAATGATTCCATTTTGAGAACTTGAATCAAATTTATGTAACTACTAACTACAAGTATGTGTTTCCATTTATTAAAAAAGGTTATTAATTAATCCGTAGGTATATTAACACTTGGATCACTCGGAATAACAAATAAAAAAAATTTACCAACACTTTAAAATAATTCTACATACTACATTACGTAAGAATCTCTTTACCTAATAATGCAAAAATATTGAAATACTATTAAATAAAAAAGTGATTTTGTGAGGAAATTGATTACTTTTTTTCACAATTATTATTATTTCGTTCCATTAATATTTCCATTTTGAAAACGTGAATTAAATTATATAACTATTCCTGTAACTACTATGTGTTTTCGCTTATTTAGAAAAAGGTTATTAATAAATGGGTTTGTTGACTCTTCTTTCTTGACTCTTTTATTTGAACGTATAACAAATAAAATATTTTAACACAATTCTACATTAACCAAACACAATTCTACATTACATAAGAAACTACTTTAACAAATAATGCAAAAATATTAGAATCAAAATGGAAATGATTTCGATTTTAATTGATCACACTGAATAACAAATAAAAACTTTTAACAACACACTAATACAATTCTACATGCTAACTTATTTAAAATATCAAATAGTGCAAAAATAATAGAATCAAAATGGAAGTGATATCGGAAATTGATAATTATAAACTCTGACTATGACTCTTTCCATAATTATTATTTATTTCCATTACATGTTTTCATTTCGATAACATGAATTAAAAATACATAACTACTCTTGTAACTACTAACTACAAGCATATACTTTGATTTATTAAAAAGTCTATTAATAAATTCGTGGGCATATTGACTCTTGGATCATACTGAATAACAAGTAAAACATTTTACCTAAACTCTAATACAATTATACATAAAAAAAAATACTTTACCAAATAATGCAAAAATATTACAATCAAAATGGAAGTGATTTTGATTTTTGTGGGGAAATTGATTACTCTTTCCGTAACTCTGTTTCAATTTATAAAGATTCTGTCTGTCTGTTATGAGAGTGAATTATTTGTAAAAGTTGCAAGTCAGAGAGAAAAATAAAACAGAATCGAATCACGACCTCTAACATTTTGCATTAGATATTTCCAATTTAAATGTTCAGAAATCCATTACTCCGCGTTTTCCCCAGCGGAATTTCTCTGTAAAGTTTTCCGGTTAGCTATTTTAAGTATTCTCTTCTCTCCCTGAGAACATTTAGGAATTTAAAGACATTAAGAAAGGATTTTTGATAAAAAAAAAAAAATGTTTCGAAATGCGTCAGTAATCTTTTACGGTAGGAACTCTCTTTAAATGCTCCAAACAGGTGTTTTCGAAGATAGATTTTCAGTCATTATCATACATTATACGTTATTTTAAACTATTTAAATGGAATTCCTGTCCAGTGTTCGAAGGCATTAAAAAAGTATCACTCGGAAAAGGCGAAATTCAGAAAACGAATTAGAGTTAAAAATGCACAGTAGTAAAATTTTAAAACTTTGTCTTTGTTCTTTTTTAATTCTCATTAATGCACCATTTTTATTCTTGTACTTTTCAGAAGTTTTCTTTTTATTATTTCTTTTGAAATCACATTTAAAATAATAGCTCCAAGTTACCTTTCGTAACATATTTTATGTCATTGTATATAAATTTTTTTGTAAAATGTATAATGAATTAGAGACTTAATTCTATTTTATGATTCTTTGAAACGATCGTATTTATAAGCATTAAAATGTTCTTAGTCAGGATGTTTCTATTTGCACAAATTCGCAATTTAAAAGTACTATTTGCTCTAATAAGAAGCTTTTAGTGAAATGTGCAATGTTGTCTGCGAAAATTATACATAAAAATAAATATAATAATTGCCTACTTTGCTTTAAATGTGCTAATACTGTTTACAACTTTAAATTACACATTTTAACTTTTATAAATAGCTTTAATTCCATATTGTTTCGAAACGACTTTTGATTATATATCACATATTTGTATATTTCTGCAATTCGTTTTTAAATTCAAATTTAAAATATGTTAAGTAATTTTTATATTTAAACATTGCAGAAGAAATATAAGGCTAAATATAAACTGATGAAATATAAAATTTATTTGCATAATATTATTTTAATGTTGAAGTTGACTATAGTTCAATTGAAATATTAAATTTCATGCATATGAAATAAAAATCTTAAATCACATTTAAGAGAAATTTAAAAACAAAATAAAAATTAAGACATGGAAATGTGTGAATTTACATAATATCAAATTTAAAATAAATAGCCAAGAAATAAAGCCCATTTAATATAACCAAAAAAATTATTTTAATGAGAAAATTTTTTTAATTCTGCGTATTCAAAATTAATCTTTTTTTTTTTTTTTATTTCTTTTGAAATTACATTTAAAATAATAGCTATGAGTTACCATTCGAAACATTTTATATCATTGTATATAAAGTTTTCCTGAAATGTATAATCAATTAGAGACTTAATTCTTTTTTTATGATTCCTTAAAACCGATCATATTTATAAGCATTAAAAGGTCTTGGTAAGGATGTTTCTATTTGCATAAATTTTCCATTTAAAATATTATTTGTTCTAATAAGAAGCTTTTAGTGAAATGTGCAATGTTGTCAGCGAAAATTATGTAGCCATTACATTAAAATAAATATAATAATTGATTACTTTGTTTTAAAAGTTCTAATACTTTTTACGACTTTGAATTACTCATTTTAAGTTTTATAAATAAGTTTAAATTCATAATGTTTCAAAAAAATTCTTGTTTATATAGGACATATTTGTATAATTCCTGCAATTCATTCCCCTATTTAAATTTTTAAATATGTTAAGTGATTTTATATTAAAATTTTACTGTAGAAACGTAAAGATAAATATTAATTAATAGATAGTAAAATATACTTGCATAATACTATAATGATTGATGTTGACTATTGTTCAATTGAAAAATTAAATTTCATGCATATGAAATAAAAAACTTAAATCACATTTAAGAGAACTTTAAAAACAAAATACAAATTAAAAGCCATAGAAACCTGTCTGAATTTTATATATCCAATTTAAACTAAATAGTCAATATAATATAACCAAAAAAAAAAAAAAAAAAAAATTTTTATGTGCAAGTTTTTGAATTCTGTATATTCAAATTAATCTAATCTTATTATTAATCTATTTTTTTTTATTTCATTTGAAACCACATTTAAAATAATAAATTACCTTTTGAAACATATTTTGTGTCATTGTATATAAATTTTTCGCGAAATGCGTAATGAAGTAGATACTTAGTTCTTTTATGATTCCTTAAAACGATCATATTTATAAGCATTAAAAGGTCTTATTAAGGAAGTTTCTATTTGCACAAATTCGCAATTTAAAATACTTCCGCAAAATCTTCCCAAAAAATTCGCAAAATCCTCAAAACGCTTCACTATTATTATTATTATTATTTAACTATTCACTATATTAGCTATTCACTTCCGACGACATCACTTCTACATCTACAAGTGCTCTACCGGTACGGTCTAAGGTCTTCTACAGGTGCTTCAGCACAACAGCAGCAAGCCCCCCTTTCTCTCGTCCATTAGAACATATGGGTTCATGGACTTCATCTAGATGCTGCTGTCGATCAAATGATAATAAACAAATTTCATTCATACAACATTAAATAACATTTAAGAGAAATTTTACATAAAATTAAAGGCTTAGAATAAGTGTAATAATTTATAGGCTATCCAATTTAAAATAAATAGATATAACCAAAAAAATTGTTTTAATGTGAAATGTTTGAATTCTGTATACTCAAAAATATTCTGATCCTATACCTAAAATAACAACGGTCATATGACAACAACGTAGTGTTTCCCATATTGTAATCAACCATGATCAGCTTGCATACGTTGAAATGTATTTATCAACTTTTCGCGCAATCTAACAATATATAAATTTGACAATATCAATTTTGGGGGCTAGTTTTTATAAAGTACATTGCTAATATTAAATTTCCGTTTTAATAATTTCAAACAAAAAAGTATGGGTTTTTTTTTTCCTTGAATGTAAAAAATTTCTATTTAAAATAATTGATTAATGACAAATTAACGAAATGTATATTAATTCCAAAGAAATGTTGAAATCTTCTTTAATTATTTTCAAAATATCGTGGAAAATTAATTAACTAATAAAAATTATTTTATCATTCACTTCAGTATTAATGAATATAAATTTAAATTTTTACTTATTTGCCGCTTATTGCTGCATCCAAATGTGAATGAGTCGATATGATGAGTCGTCGTCAAATCTCGTAGACGCTATTGGATCAACCCCAAGGCTATCTCGTTCCGAGGGTCACTATTTGACAATGAGAAACAAACCACACTATCTTTGGTTGTGAGTGACAGCTGATCGTAAATGGATTCCTAGAGAATCCTTTTGATATGCGGAAGAAGCCTACTCTGAGAAATACGGAGTGTTGTGAAAAACCGGTTTATAATTGGTTAGAGGATCTGACTCAATCGTTCACGTCTCTGGCTAGATTTGGCTTTACTAGCTAACGGAAGGTTTTGACCCTGCGAACCCAAAATACTTTGTACATTCAGCTGGGTATTTGATGACGTCATGGACTTTATGTAACTACTGCTTTGCTGACTGACTTTGTAACCTAATTGTATTTTTGTAATTTCATTTTTTTTTTTTTTTATTTCTTCTACTTTTTATTTTATTTGAAAATTTTTATTTTAACTTTAATTTTAAATTATTTCTTTTTCAACGGACTCCTAATTGTACCTCCTAATTTTTACTCTTAATTTTAAGCAACTTCAATAGTACAGATTTTTTTAACTATCTTTGAGATATGGAAGTTTTCGTGGCTCTTAAAACCACTTAGAACTCCGTAATCGGTAAGCCCGTTGTCCGGAAATGTTTGATAAGCGACCAGAAATCGACTCTACCTGGATCAAGGATTTTATTTTTCCAGAGAATTACTAAAAGTGTTCCCTGAGGCAAATCGGTTTGGATAGATTTCGCAAACGATGCTCGTGGTTGTCGCAATTAAGCATGGGCGTGGTTTTATAGAAAAGTGCGAGTCTCTTCATCTCCTATAGCTGTGGCCAAAACACACTACAACAACGGGTTTAAGCTATAACTTTCTTGCAGCCAGTTTACCTGCATTGCTACTGGTCACAAGCAATGCAGGCATTTTAGTTTTCTTCATTATTTACTGTCAAAAGAAGGGGTAATATTTCTCGGGACGACTTCTTAGGAAAATTGCCCTACATTAAAAAATTCTAATCAACACACTGAAGTGATCTGAATAATATCTAAATAATCTTCCAATCTAATGATAATAAGCAATGTGACAAGCTTTCAGCAGAAATCAAAATCGATTCCATATGGTTTGTTTAGAAATTCTATCACTTGACCACAAACTGGATTCGATGATTGTATCACAAGTTGATTAAAATTTATTATTTGAGAAAGGTGTGGCTCAGTGGCAACATGCACTACTAATTAGCATTAGAACGTAGGTTCAATCCACTGGCGATTTGTTGTAGCCATTGTTTCAAAAACCGAGGTGACTCGATGGCTGTTTATGATATTCAACATCTTGCCTCGTTAGTAGGACTACCTGTTGAGATTTTTCAGGATTTTCTCCCATACGATACACAACTGCGGGGTTGTTTCATCCTAAAAGTCTTCCTGCAAGACACTGCCTTTCTTCTTCAGCATCACGGTACTAAGTCAGACTTCTACCTACAGGTGCTCTATCACAACAGAAGCTACCCTCCATTTCCCTCCTTCCATGAGACCATACTGTTTCTTGGATTGGTTTAAATGTTGTTGTCAATCAAGTGGGATAAGAAACAAACAAAAGAACTTGAGAAACGCTTAAAAATTGATTAGATAAATATATAAATGAAACCAAAATTAGAAAGATATATTTTTTAATTAAGCATAAATTCATTAGCATTTACTATCATATAGTATAAAAACAATGCATGTTTTTAAATGCCAACATAAACTAAATGTCTAGCATTGGCTAACTATTACGAAATTATTTGAAAACCTGGCACCACTCAATGCTAGCGACGTGAAGCTGAATCTCATATTTAATTAATATGCGCCTAACAGTATTTACTCGGTTATTTCATTACTTCCTTGCTATTTTCGTCGACACTAAACGATGTTCCATTCTTTTCTTAGAAAAGCTTAGACAAGATTAGCAACTTTTGATGATGGACTTCTATCCCATGCCATCCAATCAAGAATATCTTCATAATGTGCTCGACGCACTACGTTAATCTTTTGATTTAATCAGTCGTAACAAAAAGCAACACGTTCTACCACCATGTAATCAATTACTCAATACAAGGCATGCTAAACGGTCATTTAATAAATTTAACGTTTACTCAATTACTCCAACTTAAAGGAAATATTGATAGATAAAACTCAATTTGCAAATTTGGCATTTACAATGAAATTTTTTTAATGTCATACAAAGAAAAACCACCATGATATCATAATTTAAAAAAAGGAACTGCATGTTAAATATATATTTATTATGTTTTTTTTATTTTTCTTATTCCACTTGGTAGACAGCAAAATCTAGATTAAGTCCAAGAACCGTGTGGTCTCATGGAAGGAGGGAAAGTGTGGGGGAGGGCAGCTTCTGTTATGGTGGAGCACCCGTAGGTAGAAGACTCGAAGTAACTTGGCTCTGTGAAGCTGGAAAAGGAGGGCAGTGCCTTCCAGGAGTATTTTAGAGGGAACTGCCACGCATTCGCTTATCGTATGGGAGAAAACCCATAAAACTCCAACCAGGTAGTCCGACTCACGAGACAAAATGCTGAACATCACAAATGCCATCGAGTCTCCTTTTTTTTTGAAACAGTGTCTACAACAAAGCCGTCAGCGGATTGAACCTCCACCCTAATGCTCACCAGTTGCACGCCTTACCTCTGATGGAATACTATGTTGATGAGGAAATAAAAAAAAATTATAATAAAAATTAAAAGCAAATAATTTTACTTACTGGCATTAATTTTTCATAAAATCAATTATCAAAGAAATTTAAATAAAATCAAGATATATATTATACGCCGTTACTCAACCTTGTTTAGATTGTCATAAAACTAATTGTTATTTAGACGATATTTTCAAAAACTTACATCAATACTGAACTCCAATGTTTAACTAACTGCATTATTCCTTAAATTTTAGTGAAAATGTAGATCATGTATTACAAAATTTATTTTATAATGTTATAATCCCTTACATCTCATTTATTAATTATATAAATTTTAAAATTATATGTCGAAACTCTTAGTGAGAACACATTTTTAGTGTCTAAACTTTTACAACTTTAAAAACTTTTATAGCAACCAACTTTGTTTATCCTATAGTATTGTAAATGTAATTTAATTTATTTTTTGGCATTTTATGTAATCGAAATACAGAAAATCTTTACTTTTTTTTTCTTCAAATTTTAAGCAGTTTTAATGATAAAATATTTCATAAAATAATAACGAAACATACAAAATTTGATTCTTCAACTTAATTATATTTCTCAAGTAGAATGAACTTGTAACTTTCTATATGTTACCAGCAAATAATTTTCGACTAAAGCAATAATATTTTGAAATTCATGAATTATTCAAAATGTGATACAGACTTGATATTAGCATATCGTATTATTCGTTACTATATATCGTAAAAATGCATATATTTGATACAAATTTCACAAATTTTTACTGATAATACACTGAAGTGACAAAAGTCATGGGATAGCAATATGCAAATTTTCAGATGGCAGTAGCATCGCTAGAACAGGTGTAAATGCGCAGTGCTTTCGCAGAGCTTTCATTTCTGTTCAAGTTATTCATGTGAAGAGGTTTTGACGTGATGATGACCGCACGACGGGAATTAACAGACTTTGAACGCGGAATGTTAGTTGGAGCTAGACGCATGGGTCATGCCATTTCGGAAATCGTTAGGGAATTCAACATTCCCAGATCCACTGTGTCAAGAGTGTGCCGAGTATGAAATTTCAGGCATAACATCCCACCATGGACAGCGCAGTGGTCGACCGCCTGCACTTAACGACCGAGACCGGCGACGTCTACAAAGAGTCGTAAATTCTAACAGACAAGCAACACTGCGTCAAATAACCGCAGAAATCAATGTGGGACGTACAAGGGACTTGTCTGTTAGAATTGTGCGGAGAAATTTGAGCTTTCTTGGGCTATTCCAGCAGAAGACCGACTCGAGTGCCTTTACTGACAGAACGACATCGCTTGCAGCGACTCTCATGGGCACGTGAGCATATCGGTTGGTCCCTAGATGAATGGAAAACCGTGGCCTGGTCCGATGAGTCACGATTTCAGTTGGTAAGAGCTGATGGTAGGGTTCGAGTGTGGCGCAGACCCCCGAATCCATGGACCCAAACTGTCAGCAAGACACTGTTCATGCTGGTGGTGGCTCCGTAATGGTGTGGGCTGTTTTTTATGACATGGACTTGGTCCTCTGGTGCGACTGGACCGAACATTGACTGGAAATGCTTATGTTCAGCTACTTGGAGATCACTTGCAGCCATTCATGGACTTCCTGTACCCAAACAACGATGGGATTTTTATGGATGACAATGCGCCCTGTCACCGGGCCACAACTGTTCGAGATTGGTTTGAAGAACATTCTGGACAATTCCAACGAATGATCTGGCCACCTAGATCGCCCGAAATGAATCCCATTGAGCATTTATGGGACATCATCGAGAGGTCTGTTCGTGGCCAAAATCCTGCGCCATCAACGCTTTCACAATTATGGACGTCTATCGAGACAGCATGGCTCAATATTCCTGCAGAAGACTTCCAACGACTTGTTGAGTCCGTGCCACGTCGAGTTGCTGCACTTCGCCGGGCGAAAGGAGGGCCGACACGATATTAAGAGGTATCCCATGACTTTTGTCACTTCAGTGTATTGTTTATCCGTTTTCCCCTAATTGAAGTCATGTAGCAAAATAAACAAAAAATATTTGAAGTAAATACTGTTAATTGTTGTCTTAAGTAATACACACTTGATACAAAAATTGTTTTATAAATAAATACTATGGATGAAGAAGGAATAGTAGATATCAAGAAAGCTGTATTGAATTAAAAATAATATAAATAAAAAAAAAAAGAATTAATGACTTTCCACTTTTCTGTAAAACAAAAACTGATTTCATTTTAACTGAAAGTCAATTAAGTAATAAGCTTTAATTATAGTCCTTCAGTGAAGTGAGTTTGCTAGTGTGCACAAAGGGAGGGCATATTCATTAATGTGAAAACAATTGCTTTCAGAAACGAGGAGACTCGTTTGCAATTTAACCAACATGTATTAACCTCTCACATCGATAGTACGTCTACCTTATGATAATTTACTGGATTTCCTCTAATACGACAAGCAAAAATAGGAGCAATTATCCCTAAAAGTCCACCCAAAAGATTTTAACTCTACCATCTCTTCTATGAACTGTTCATTGGTATGTATATATGTATACATATTGATGGGCAACAAAAAGTAATACAATATTTATTTTTCTGATTGAACATTAATCAAGAATAAATTTTTAAATATAGTTATAATAATTTAAACTTAAAAATTCAATTATTATTATGGTAGTATTAATTCTTATAATGAACTTGATATCAAAATTGGACTTCGGATCTGCAGATTAGCTACCATTATACAAAGAAATATATTTACAATATATTTTTTATATATAAATATATTACAATATATTTTTTTATCACTTTTCATTCTTTTATTAAAAATATGAAGATGAAAGAAAAGAAATATGTATTTATTTTGACTAGTGAAATATATTTTTTTAATATTTTTCTCACTGAACAATATTTATTTGAATCAATATTCTTCATCAAAGCAAAGCTGTTTAATATATTATTTTATGCATATTTAAAAAATAATAAATCCTGTATGGAATTAACAAACAACATTTACGAATAATTATTAATCTAATTTGTAAAATTATATAATCTAAATTATTATTAACATATAATCTAAATTATTATTAACATATAATCTATATTATAACAATTATATAATCTACATTATAACAATTATATAATCTACATTATAACAATTATATAATCTAAATTATAGCAATTACATAATCTAAAATTATAACAATTATATAAATTAAATTACAACAATTCTATAAATTAAATTACAACAATTATATAAATTAAATTACAACAATTCTATAAATTAAATTACAACAATTCTATAAATTAAATTACAACAATTATATAAATTAAATTACAACAATTCTATAAATTAAATTACAACAATTATATAAATTAAATTAAAAATTATATGATCTAAATTTTATTATCTAAAATATAAAAATGCACTGAAATTTTTTTCATAAAATATAAAACTAATAAACTTTTAACAAAATTCGTAGAGGTAAATTTCAGCAAAACCACCACCACTTTAATATTCTAGTATTCTTTGATATACATTTTTGTAGACGGTGGAGTATACTGAAAAGTATTGCATTTCTTGCTTAGTATGTGCCTCTCTGTCGTTGAGGAGACAGAAATAGAAGTTTTTAATCCTTTTACACATGTTAAAAAATACTTTTCGCCGAATAGTGCTGGTCTTTCTTACAAGTCTGATCACCAAATGAAATAACCCTAGGGAGTTTTTGAAAAAGATGGAAATAAAAGAAGTTTTTGATAACTTGTTTGATAAGACCTTCCATTAAGATTTGAAAGTTCTGCCTGAAAGAAAAAGGAATGTTTGTTTCTGAATTTCTTCAAATGCATTAAAAGTTAGTTTCTTGTTGTAAAAGCACGGAATGAGAGCCCAAGGACATGGAGCTAGTAGAACTGATAGGAATTCAATACTTCGAAGAATAGATATAAAAAAATAAAGAAAAACTAATTGCAAATATATATCAATATATATATTTGAAAAAAATGTTATCTGGAAATAACTTTGAGTTGAGTTAATAATATCACATCGCATCCGGGTTTTTTGTTATCTACTTTTCCAAAAATAAATTTTAGTAGATTAATGTGGTATTGAAATATATCCATTTAATTTATTCTGCAATATTTTGCATATATATTTTGGAATTAATAATTCGATTAAAGAACCGTGGTTTTGTTGGAAAAACAAGGAAGAGTCCACATTAGCCAAACTAATTGCAAATGTATATATATATATTTGAAAAAAAAAAATGTTATCTGAAAATAACTTTGAGTTGAGTTAATAATATCACAACCCGTCCGGGTTTTTTTTTATCTACTTTTCCAAAACAAATTTTAGTACATTAATGTGGTATTGAAATATATCCATTTACTTTATTTTACAATATATCTATTATATAAAATTCTCGTGTCACAGTGTTTGTTGCCAAACTCCTCCGAAACGGCTTGACCGATTCTTATGAAACTTTTGAGCATATTTGGTAGGTCTGCGAATCGGTCGTTATCTATTTTTTAAACCCCTAAGTGAAAAGGGTGGTCCACCCCTAAATATTTTTAAAAATTTCTTTCGTAAAACAATGTAGTGTTTATTTTTTAATTTTTAGTCATGACATTACAGCACGTGTGCTTAAACAAATATTAAAGTCTTTAATCGGCTTCATTTTTTTTTACTTTCATTTAATTAAATGATCTTATATAAATCAACACGTGTTGTGAACTCGCGCCAACAACGGCTGCTGTTGCTATACCTGTATATATTATGCGCAACGTTTTTGTGGGAATAGTTTTAATTTAAAAGAGAGATATTTACGTGTTAAATAAATATACGTGTTTTATCATTGTTAAAGGTAAGTCAAATAATAAGAGAACGAATACTGTTATATTTGCACGTGTAGCGTGTCAATGTCTTAAGTTGTCTTAAGTTAATGCTTTGTTAAGTTATATTCTTTTCACGTGTAGCATTAAATTATTTACACGTGTAGCGTGTGTTAATGTTTAGTTACAAAATTGGCAACTTTATTATTGTTCTAAGAAAAATAAAGATGGCTGTTATTGCGTTTTAACTTACAGGTGTAATTGTGTTGTAATTTACTTTATTGTGGCGAATCTGGGATTCCAGTAAAGTAAGTGTTATTTGCAATTCGAAGGCATAAGATTATCGAAAGCATAAACTTATAACGACAAACTATTTAGCGGCACTCTGTTACACTCCTTTCAAGTGATTTCAGGCAAACACTTCCTGCCATTCCACGTTCAACGTACGCTGATGAGATCAACGCTTGCTTAAAATCATCGTCACTGTGGCATAATGTTGAAAAATCACAACTAACAGTAAACATGCGCGTTCAAATGCTTTCAAGATCCATCCGCTGTGAAACATTCTAAAACAACTATTAGATAATGGCGATGGAAAATTGCTGTACATGAAAATACTGGATGCATAAAATTTCCGACAGATTTCTGCACAATCATCGACTCGCAAAATAATCTCATCGACCACATATTTCCCGATGTAGGCACACAATTCCAAAAATCTTGATTGGTTGGCAGAAAGAGCTATTTTTGGCAGCAAAAATGTGGACGTCAATGGTTTAATTCCAAGATGCAACAGTTGTTGCCAGGGAACTTGGTGTCATACAAATCTATCGATAGAGTTTGGTGATGCCAATGAAGCTGTAAATTATCCAATTGAGTTTTTGAATTCATTGATTTGCCAGGCATGCCACCGCATCATTTACAATTAAAGGTTGGATATCCGGTTATTTTGATTCGTAATTTGAACCCACCATGGCTGTGCAATCGAACACGATTAGTCATTAAAAACTTAATGAAAACGTTATCGAATCCAGCATTTTCAATGGCAAATACCGAGGCGAAAATATATTGCTGACACGAATCCCTATAAATCCCACAGATGCCAATTGAATTCAAACGTATTCAATTTCCAATTAGATTGGCATTCGCAATGACAATCAATAAGTCGCAAGGCCAAACGATGTCTGTTTGTGGTTTAGATTTGGGCACACCATGTTTTTCCATCGGACAACCATACGTGACATGTTCGCGTGTGGGTAAACCATCCAGTTTGTTTGTGTTGGCTAAAGACGGACTAACCAAAAATATCGTACACTCCATTGCACTTAGAGATTGATGTTGATTATTTTTTAATTGCCATAATTAGTAGTAAATATGTAAATAACTATTTTTCATGCATATACAGCTATTATATAATGTAATTTAAAATATATTTAATAATTTAATAAAATATAAAGGATGAAATAAATAAATGGTTAGTGTATTATCATTTTATACGCCGTCATTGTCTGCAACGTTCCATTCCTCTTTTCAATCATAACCACATTTCCACACACACTTATAGTAAGTAAGTTGTTTTTTTTTATTTAACGAAAAAAATATTTTATAGAAATAATGTATATGGCAAAACAACGTTTGCTGGGTCAACTAGTTGTATGTATATATTTTGGAATTAAAAATTTGGGTTTAATAATTTAATGGTCTTTTTTGGGAAAAAAAAGAATGAATCAACAACTATTTATATTATTTTAAATGGTGTTGTTTTTAAATGCCAAGCATTTGACTTTTGATAAATTATCCATGAATAATAAATTTTCCAAATACTTAGAAGATTCAAAAGTTATTAAAGGGGTGCTCCTTTTCTACCATCAGAACAGAAACGGACAACCCTTGATTAAAAATGAAATGATTTTTTCCAAATTACGAATTTATCCAACCAATCTCTGACATATACACGGTAGCTGCCGATTCAAATTCACTGTTGGATCTTAAACAAATCTTTCTTAATTGGCAAGTCCAATACATTTTCCAAAGCCTCTTTTTGTGAATAGCATTATCAACAATATACGATATTAACACTCATATTAACACAATTTCCAAATATTTAGCAAATTCAGAGTTATTCATGGATGGTCCTTTTCTACCATCGGAGCAGAAACGAACAATGCCATGGATTACATCTGGGAAGTTTCCAGTTTTCCTTTGACACTACAAACTGATTTTTCAGATACGAATTTGACCAACCCATCTCTGGCATATACACGGCAGCTTTCGATTCAGATTCACTTTTGTAGCTCAAACAAATTTTTCTTAATTCGATACCTCGATATGCTATCCATAAGCCCTCTATAGGAATAGCATTAATAATAATATGCCATATTAACACTCATGTGAAATTAATATGAGTTACTTAAATTAAGTATTCATGTTAATTTAATTAACTTACATTAATTCATCTAAAATTATTATATCGTTTAAAATTGGAAATTTTTAGTATACATAATAAAATTATAATTCGAATAATTCTGAAATTATTTATTAAGAAATGAAAAATTAGTTTAAACCACAAAAAAATTGTCTGGTGCAATTAATAAAATATGATTGATTTTATTTTTTACATTCCAGTTTCAAATTCAATACTGTGTCAACGAATTTTAATTCTTTTTTTTATATATCAGCTCTCTTTTACAATGACTTTAATTTTAAAGTATATGAAAGATTGTAGAATATAGTTTAATATTTAGTTGAGATTTTGTAACTCAGTTCTCAAGAGAGAAGAGTAATATGTGTTCAAGTCGACTAATATCATTATGTTCAGTGGGCAAATGTATGCTGGTGATAATTTTAAATGGTTTATTTTCAAGACGTGTAATAATGTAGTTTCCTGCAGACTCTATATTGATCTCACATAACCGTGAATCTCACTTAATTTATTTAGATAAGGGTTTTATTATGGGGATATATGTTAACTGTAAAGTAGATACTCTAGACAAAATGGAATGACGGAACAAATGTTATATAAAATATTTACTACGAAAATGGTTTAGTCAAAATGTTATAAAACGTTTTGGTAAAATGGCGATTCTCTGGCGATTAGAACTGTACAAATTTTATTTATATTTAAATTAATTATTTAAATTTCAAATATATAAATGTAACATTAAGTTGAAATCATAATATTAACTTTAATGTTAAGTCAAAGAAATTAGTATATGTATATGAAATTAATAATATGAATGTCTACGTTTAGTATAAGAGAATTATTTTCAACATGGTGTGTGAAGAATCTAAAATAGAAAACACCCTTACTTTTACATTAGAAATCTAAATGTAAACATGGCGTTATCTAGGTCAGAAATTCTGAATATCTTTCATCTTTTAAGGTTTTTGAATCAAGAGATTTTTCCCAACTATTTAGCATAGGTTTATATATAAATAATTTTTACCATTTTTTTTTCTAAATACAACAGTGTTAAGAATTGTTAAACAATTCGAGACTAAAACAGTTTCTGCGGTCAAGTTGAAAATCATTACGAAAATAGGAGTTAATGCATTGTATGAAATGAAACTTTAGCACCAAAGAGCCTTGCTACAGAAAGGCTTAAAAATATAGTTTAATATATGGCCTCCATGTTTTTGAACGATCTCGTCAAGAGCATCAAATATATTTGGTATTTTCTATGATATTGTTTATTTGTGGAAACGAGTTGATTATTTTGAGCTTGTAGTTAAATAAAAAATATTGTGATGATCACCTCAAGCAGCAATACAATATAGATTATACGGTCTAAGAGGTCCGTCTGGAGTTCCATTAATCTTGTAAAACTGTCTTAAGCTCAGCAAGAGTCTAAGCAGGAGGATAAAGTATATAAACACATCTTCCCAAAGCATCCTATATTGTGAGATAGTATTCGTTTAGTGTTCGAAATCCATAATCTAATCACTTCGTACGCAAAGCTGTCTTACTGAAGATAATCGTCTTAAATATTGTTCCTGTATGGCCTAACGCTGACGGCTTGCGGGTGAAATTGATTCCCTCATTAGAGAGCAAATAAACTTTGAAGAAGTTTGTATATATTTGATCAGTTAATTCTATACAAAAAAAAGTTTCACTCCACATACAGATTCTACCTCCTTCATATGAATCGTTTTAAATAGTATTTTATGGATTTTATCGAGTTTCGAGTTCATTCTAAGACAAATAATATTTCTACAAACCCATGAGCATATTAATATGTCTACTTCAAACGCTCCCTAGTGTACGATAGAGATTGAGTACATTGATCACTTTTCATAGAATGCCTTCATAAAGAGTTCATTTTTTCATTTTATTCTTCCAGTGAATACATCCGAGCATAACATTAGATTTAACCTAAGATTCGTGTCCTACAATTTCAAAGAAATACTTCGATGGTAATATTTTTAAATATCGTTGATCGGCCCTCGTCATATTTTAGCAGATATTCAATGAATTCTATGATAAACAAATTTGTAGATATATGTACATATTGCATAAGAAGACTCACACTTTATTATTTGGCCTTCATGTATGCAATAACCTTCATCTCAATACTTCCAGAAAATGAATTTCAAAAATTATTTCATCCCATATTTCTTAATTTATGTTCAACAACGACACTTCTACATACCCATTTTATGCTACTTTACAGATTCTATCAAGTAACAAGAATGCAAGATTTCAATGCCAAAGATGCCCCAATGTTGCATATTTCAATTTTATACGATACCGTTTATTTAACATGTAGTTTTTGCTATCTTTGTTATTTTTTAATTCATGGGAATCTGTGACTTTACATCAAACATGACCCAGAGCTTCAAGATTTGCTATCAAAATTGAGTGAAAATTCGTTTTCTGCTCATAATCAGAATTTTGAAAAAAAAAAAAATAACTGTGTTAACAAGATTGGTATCAGCAGATATTAATGATTGAAATTTTCTTGGATTTTTCTATAAGGCTCATAAATATGGGAGAAATTCCCGTCAAAGTCCAATTATTTACTGCCATGCGTTTCAATAGTAAATGCAGCTGTGTTTATAGCATCTTTTTATAAATCCTCCGTAGCGATTTCAAACGACAAATTACCAAAGCGATTTACAAAAGCAAACATCTGTAACGAATTACATGGGAAAAAAAATGTCTGAAATGTAAAAATGTTGTTTTCCCAAATTAACTTTTGATCTAATTTCAATTTTTAAAACAATAAATAACTCTGCTTTTTTAATGTCGACAACAAAGCAATTTTCTACTAGATTAGTTTAATTGGAAAACATTGTGGTAACGGAATAAGTTAATTGATAGAAGTACGTTTTGTTATTTGCCATATATAAAAGCTTCGATATCTTTTACTATTTTTATAGATCTTACAGTAAAAATTCCATTAGTTTTTCACAAAAGTTTAATCTTCACTTATGAAGTTTACATTTTTAAGATAAATAAGAGAAAATGTGATGCACATTCATGTCTAAATTTGTTACTTTTGAATGTAGTCTTCGTACGACCATTAATAATTTATTTGCTTATAAGTTAAGCATAAAAATCTCTAAAAATTGTAACTTTTATGAAACTTATAATTCAACCCTTCCATTAGAAAAATGTATTATCCATTAATTATAGTAGACTGGCATTATTGTTTTTAAAATTGTATGTTGCTTATTTTAATATTTTTAAGCAAATGTATAAAAATAGTTATGACAAATTTTTAATAAAAATGTTTGCTAACTTTCTTAAAACATAATTGTTTCTTATATTTCTTGAATGCAAAAAAAATGTTTCTAAACTTTTTGTATATCTTTCTAAAAATATTAAAAGTTTTTTTTTTTGTATATTTTTACAAATCTTTAAAATATTTGGATACTTGTTGTTTTATATAAAAACTCGAAGTGGCAATGAGTTTCGATTTCAGAAATATAAGTTTCTTTCATTTTTTTTTTTTTGACACTATGGAAAATTAAAAAAATATGTTCATGCACTCTGAATTGCTTTTATTTTATAATCAATTGATAGTGAAAAGACGGTACATGCTATTATCTACTTATTCTCTACGAATATTGATATTTCTTTGTGAAAGTATCGATTTTTGTGTTAATACATCATATCTATTGTCAAATAGTCTTTATTTAAAGTGCCAGAAATGATAAAAGAAATATTAAATATACATTTAATACAAAATTAATGTCCGCATATACGATATTACTAGCTACAGGACATTACTAATCCTTTTAATTTTCATAAAAGGAATCGAACACTTTATATATTACTTTTGTAATCGTATCCTAAAACTATTCTATATTTTTAGGCTAATTATCTATATTATTTACATAATTTTAAAGCATTACTGAAATTTCAATTTTACAAAAATTACCTATATGCAAAAACAAAATATTAACAGTGCTAAACATACAATAAATTTTGGGTTTTTAATTGCGGAAGCTTATATAAAATAGTCTAAGACAGATGAATTTTTTAGACATTTTTTAAAAGAAGATATATTTTTCTTCATGCACTGATAAACAGTTTAACATTTCAAAAATAATTACGTATAATTACGCATGTTGTATCTGAAGTGCTGATATTAGGGACTACTACTCTCACTCTATGTCAAATGACATCGTACATCTAAAGGCCTTCTTGAAACAAATTATCAAGATTTCGACATGAAAAGATTCCAATCTGCAGAACGTGGAATCAGTCCTCTGCAGAACGAGATGTCGCTGAATGCAGGTAGTTATATCTATCGATTTCAGTTACCTGCATCCATGTCAAGGGGGTAATTAGTTTCTGACCATAATACTATCAGTGCTTATCTTAAGAACCGTTCAAAATACTCTGCGAGATGCACTGATCGTGCCTCACATGAGGAATGACATCACCTGCCCTTAATTCGGAATTTTAGCAGAATTTCAAAAGCGGATAGAGATAAGGACAGGGGAGGGTTTTGGAAATTTATCTGCGTGGATGCATACATGGCACAGGTAATGGAGAAAGTTAGCTGAAGCATAGGATATACCATTTGAATAAGTAGATGGTTTGGCCTTCAGAAACCCTAAATGAATTTAAATCTATGCACCAGCCCGGAAACTCGTTTGAATATTTTTTGCCGGAGTAATTCGCTATAAATTTAATTAAATGCCAAGATTTTGCATTAAAGATACTATGGTGCGCAGTTCTGCTTGTATAATAAGTACTGTAAGCCACACTTGGTATTTTCTGAAATTATGACCTGGAGATTAAACCGGAACTTTGTGTTTATTTTTATGCTGCTATTTTTTATTTTCTAAGATGAACTATAATTAATGGAATGTAACAATACGTTGCTTTTTTACTTTGCAAATGCAAATTAAGTTAAAAAAAGATAAATTTTAAGTTAATTAAGTTTTAATTTAACGAAAATTGATTCACTGAGAACTTTTATATCAAAAGATTTCATGTTCTTCATGTTTTTATAAGATGATGTAAGGAAATCAGACTGGTTCGTATCTTCCTGAAGAGTTTCAGAGATATTTGCGTTCATTTAATATCATAATCACCCAAAGTTTCGACAAACAGTCGTGTGGTAGAGCATCGTTGGCATTTCAAGGGATAATTCTTGACTCATGTCCAGGAGCAAACATTGCTGTTGATGTGAAAAATTTAAAGAATAATTTAAATCCCAATTAAACCCTTATATAATAGGAGAGTAAACATTAAATGATCTTGTTATAAGATTACCGAATAAGCACTGTTATTATTAAAATTTTACAAGAAATCTCAGTGTAAAAGTATCACTCAAGGCTTAGAGGCTTAAAAAGAAATAAAAATATTAAAAAAATAACAAATAAAGGTTAATTTAAATAGAGCAATAGCAATACAAATACTAAATAAAAAGTTGGAGGGGGAGGGGAAATTGATGGAAATATTAAAAGTGAGAATTGACAAATTTAAAAAAAGTATGTAAAAGCCGAATTCTTTATAATAAGTTGATAATTTATCAGCCATTTGATTTTGCAGTGTAATCTCTTTGCCTAAACTCCAGCCAGTATGTTTAAGCCTGAATTAGCTACAAAATATGATCCATATTTTGCACTCTATCTATATTGCTGTTGCAAGTTTCAGTTAATTAAAATATGGTTAGATAGAGTTAAATTGCCGTGTCAGTCTTAAACTCAGGAATTCTTAAATCGGTAAAAATGCGATTTCTTTAGTGAAAAGAGGGAAAGTACTTCATGATAAAGGAATTGTATGATTCTATGTATAATTAGCTTCGCAGTTTTTTTTTAATATTTTCCTTTGAGTATTTTTTATAATAGGAAGTTGGTATATTTGCATTACTTTATATGTGTCATTTGGTAGTTTTCGCGAGTTAATCAGCTTTTTCATTGTCAAAAATTCCTGTATAGAAACGAACGAAGGCAAAATATACAGTTTTTATCGGAAAGAATATTAAAAGTATTTTGAATGTAAACAGTAATATTATTTTACAATGTTATATTTTAAAAATGATTTTAAATAAGACAATAAATCCGTACGACTCCCACAGTTTGAAGAGAAACCCCATCACAGCATATTCAGGATTATCATACAGTACTGACAGTGTTCTAATTGTTGACTATTTCTTTAAATAATGCAGGTAAAACCATCTTTTGCTAGTATTTTTACTATCATGAGTATAAAAATCTATTTGAAAATCTCCTATAAAAATATAACTATAACTTATGATGTTAATTGATTTACCTTGGATGAGTTTTGGTAGAAATTGATATGTCGTAATTATTTTCAGATGATTAATTAAGATTTTATTAACTTTATATTACTCAATACTGATGTTTATGAATGGAAAACCAAAATTTGATAAGAATGAATTGTAATTAGGTATACGATATCCACACATAATGCATCTATGCGAGTCGAAGTAGTTTAAGATTGACCTTCAATTGTATAGAAGTCTTTTGTGTAGTGCAAAATATAAAGAAAGCATACGAAGTTAGAGGCACAGTACGTATTTTTATAAATTATCACAGTTAAATTGGTTTTAATTGAAAGAATTTATAAGAAATTGATCCAAACTGTAATTTATCCCATTTGTTAAGTAAGATGTTCCAAAAGAATTTGTTGTTTAGGAAAGGATCTAGATACTTCAAATCACTCAAGGTGGAAAGGGGACATCCATTGTGAAATAGTTAATAATTTGAGGAGTTATTATTTTGCTTCCTAATAAATATGAGGTTGAATTCCAAACATCAATATTTTTGGAACAAAAGCAACAATTAGAATCTTTTGGGATCTAGTGATTGCATTGTTGTCTACTTTGAAAATGTCATTAGCAAAAACAATAATTTGCAACTAACTGAAGTTTTTTATATTGGGTTTTCCTTTGAATAAACAAAAATAAAATAATATCATTCGAAAAGGGTACAGAATATTCATTCCATTAAGGAATATCATTGATACATTAATTATCATTTAACTTTTCCTTTTTTTTTTTATCTGAATTAATATCATTCAAATTTCAAATTATTCGTTTCAGAAACAGTTTAGAATCAAAGGTTTTCATGAATATCTAAATATATTGGTATGAATTAATTTTCTATGCAATAAATAATGTCAGATAAAAACGTTTTATTTATATAAATAAATTGAATAAAAGTTGTTGTTTTTAATTCTCTAACAGAAAAGTTAATTTTTTTCATTTTTCATATTCTAAGGGGAATTCAGTTATATATAAACAATATTAAAATGCTCCAAAACAAACATATTTCTTATAAATTATAATTCCCATTGACATGCTCTATAGAAATTACATATTTAATAAAAAATAACATAAATTCAAAATTGATTAATATTAAGAAATTTTGTTATAATTACTACAGGTTTGACGGAGTTAATGAAACTAAATGTCATTTCAGCACATATTGATTTATTAGCTCATATAAGTAAATAAAAATAAGTATTGGAAAATGGTTATATAGTAACCAAAAACCTTGTTTACTCTTCATGGTATATCTAATGATTTTCTTCCACATTAATATCTTCAATTCATGAAACAATAATATTTCATTTCCGTTTCAATGATAATAAAAGCTTAAAAAGAAAACTCCATTGATTATCCGGGATAAGTCGAGCAAGCACAATTCTAATTTAAATATCCAATGCGTGTCTTAGGGATTTAAACGAGGAACTATGGTTCCAAATGTTCTCAGTTTGGGAACTCAGAATGATGATAAGACTCGAATTAAAATGATAACAAATGTTAACAGCTCAAAATTGTCTTTACGCGATAGATTTAAGACGGAGAGAACAATTAATTTTACTTTACTATGGTAATTTCCCTCGATCTATTTCAACCCGGATCCATAAATATTACTTACCGTAAGAGAAACATTTTAAAATCTCGCGAGTCAAGTTAAGCCTCCAGTTCCACGAGAGCAGATAGGAGGCATATTCTTTCAAAATAGTTTATGTTGCACATATAAAACTAGTATCTAGATTAACATTTGATCGGGAGAGTCAGTAATCATGCTGCTACTTCAATGAGCTGTTGAACATTAAGTGCTAAAAATGCTGATTAGTTTTCCATCGAGAATATCATTAGCTTTCTGAATACAATTTGCTTCAAACTCATAAATTATTTATACTCCAGAGTATGTATTACATTAATCAGTTAAACTTTTTTGATATGTCCTATGTCGAAATTGTTTTACATGAAAATTATATTTTAAACATCTTGTAAAAACAGCTATTGGAGAGTTTTACATGTTTCGTTAATTATAATAACATAAACTGCAGATCCACCATTTGACTAGTCTGGGTGTGTTGCCACCTGTCTTCTTTTAATAATCATGAATCTGAAATAGGAATTGTTATTTCGAGTAAATTTTCTTCTGAATTCACAGAAGTGACACTCAAGAATTTCAGTTTTTCAACCTATATAACGTGATTATCTTACGGAATAGAATATAACATTTTGTTTAAAAAGAAAACTAGAATGTCTATCGTAGTTAAAAACTTTCATACATAAATCATTCTCATTGAAATAGCCTTTCATACATGAATATGAGTCACAAAATTGTATAATGAAAAAGTAAATCTTTGAAATAATCTGTTTTTAGTTTCCTCTAAATGTTAAAATGTATGTCAGTAAACAAATTTGTTTGCTTTCATTCTTTGTTTTTAAATTTATAATTTTTGTTTTCTTACGAATTCTTATTTTTAAATGAATCCAGTTCTTGTTTTTATGTATGAATTTAATTTTTAAAAGTTTTATTTAGAAAATTTAAATTAACTTAGATAATTTAAATTAACTCAAATTCTTTTAAACAATTTAATGAATTTTTTATTTATTTTAATCGAATAATTGAAATTAAGAAAAATTAATTGTACACCAATATTTAAATAATATACCAATTAAATATTTACAAAAATTTAATCTCAAATATATTTTTAAAAAAATAAAAATAGTATTAGATCATCATTAATGAATTGTAAAAATATGTTTTAAAATTCATTTTGACAAAATTAAATGATCAAATTGCACTTTGAGATGTGCATCATATTTTAAATAATAAGCACAGAAATTTAGAGACCTAAATTTTTATTGAATAATTGAACAATATATTATGTATTTACAAATTTCTAACCTATTTTTCAAAATTTTTTTTATAAATGTACTCCTTCCTTACAAATAAATATAAATTAAAAATATATTTGTATTACATAATGTCAATATAATAAAATAAACAATTTGCTTGAATAATACCTAAAACACTAATTTTCTATTTAGAAGATATTACTGATGAATTTAGAATAGATTAAGATGTAAATATGAAAAGTTGTGTCAGGCAGCAGATATTTATTGTATACTATAATTTTTTCCAAAGAAACTGGACAACTGTAAAGAGAATTTATGGTACTGTTTCAAAAAGCCCTTAATTAGTTGATCACCAAAGTAAAAAAAAAAAGTTTAGGCTGCACGTTATAAATACCAACTGGATACCACCTTTTATAGAAAATAATATTCTGAAGAAATTTTAATAAGCTTATGATTTTAAAAGTTTTTCAATACGTGCAATTTTTGAAAAACTAAAGGTAGACTTTGCAATGGCTAACTAACCATTGAAAAAAATAAAATTTTTTTTTTTTTTTGTTCATAATACATATTGCAAAAACGAAATATATCAGGAATAAATATTTTTTAGTGAGGAAGTGTTTATTTTTTTAAACTTGGTCCATAAATTCATTGATTTGTTTGCATCTTCCCAATAGGACAATCAATCCAGTGATTTAAAATTATACAAATGCAACAGCATTTCAACAACACCAAATGTACCAGAGATATTCTTTCCTCCATGACTCCTGCCGGTCTTTGAATTGAGCACCCTCAGAAGTACAACACACTAACTATAGAGCCCTTAAGTCCAGAACCACAATAATAAAGAAGTCTTTGTTAATGACAATTTAATTTAACTAGATGAATTTTCCTTTTGCTTAATCCTCATCGACTCCCTTTTGACTTTCCATTTTTTTCCACGACTTTAACATTTCTAGCATTTCGCCTCAGGGTCAAGGATTAATTATTTGGGATTATTATTGTCATGGATTATTCCATTGATTTTTTTTGCCTCTTCACAATAGGACGATCACTACAATGATATAAAATTGATACATATGCCACTGCATTTCAACTACACCAAATGCACCAAGAGATATTTCCCTCACTTGCATACTCTATGAACCTAATATAGAAAATTTACGGTTTATTGCTCTCATCATCTGCTTTAACAGAGGAACTTTCCGTCCGCCATGCCTGCCGGCCTTTTGAACTGAATTCCTTCAAAATTCCAATACACTAACTAACAGGATTCTGTTAGTTAAAGTCCAGTGTCACTATAATATAGAAGTTTCTAATAATGACAGTTTAATTTAAATAAATAAAGTTTTCTTTTGTTTAAAGCTTCATCGACTTCCATGTTTGGCTGATACAAGCTAGAAAATTACTCCTTGTACTAAAAAAAGTATGACAACTTTGACTGTCCCGCGACTTTAACATTTCTAGCATTTCGCCTCAAGGTCATGGATTAATTATTTCATATTATTGGATTAATAATTCATATAATTAATCCAATTCATGGACTAATCATTGATTTTTTTTGCCCCTTCACAATAGGACAATCCCTCCAATGACTTAAAATTGAGACATGTGCCACAGCATTTCAACAACACCAAATGTACCAGAGAAATTTGCCCTCTCTTCCATCTTCCATGAATCTATAATGGAGACTTTCCGGTTTATTGTTCTCATCATCGGTGTTAATAGAGGAATTTTGCTTTCACCATGCCTGCCGGCCTTTGAACAGAGCTCCCCTCAGAAATTCAAGACACTAACTAACAGAGCCCTTAAGTCCAGAACCACAATAATACAGAAATCTTTATTAATGATAGTTTAATTTAAATAGGAAATTTTTTCTTTTGCTTAAACCTTCGTCGACTACCATGGTCCAACTGATACAAGCGAGAAAAATTATTCCTTTAAATAAAGATATATGACAACTTTGACTTTACCACTACAATTTCCAGTATTATACCCCAGGGGTCAAGGTATTTGCAAACATGGTATTTAAACAGGTTGCATATAAGCCACCAATAATTTATTTTTTCTAATTTTTGATTTCAATTTGAAATTTTAGCATTTTCAATCATTTTAAAATGCCCCATTTTAATAATTAGTTTGGGCTAACAATTGTTAGTTTGGTTTTGGATTATTACAATTAATCTGTAATAATTTTACAGGGAAGTTTTATTACATTTTCTCACTTTATTGAATATCAAACTAATAACAAAAAAGAAGCATTTTTTCAGAATGCTAACATAGATTGTATTGTACTTTTCCATAATTTGTACGTTTTATATTGTATTTGTACGTTTTTATATCATCCATATTTGCGCTTAATTTTATATCATCCATATTGCGTTTTCTATTTCTTTAAACATTGGAAATTATATTATTGCAACCAGTTTGGAGAATAAAAATTATGCCATGAAATATTTTTATACGTGTAAGTAAAATTACAAAATCCTAAAAACTAAATATAACATCACATGCATATTTAAAACATTAAATTTAAAAACATCAATTTGCAAAAGCTAAGGAAAAAAGCGAAGAAACGAATATCACTAGTAAAACAAATATTTATTAATGATTTCATTTTTTTTTATTTCGTTTACATTTATATACATTTTTTATATTTCCTTTTTAGTATTATATATTTCTTTACAAAGTGGGTTTAGTATCCTGATTATTATATTATCTGTGTTTACATTAAAGAATGGTAATAAATACAATAATAATAATTCATTTTGTTTTAGTTTTTCACTTCAAAAAATGTCTATAGTGGGTCTAAATCTAATATGGGGATATATAATTTTGTATGCGGCCCGTGGAGTTATGCCTTTCCAAAATGGCCCGCAAGATCATTTGGGTTGGCCACTCCTGGTCTAGACGTTGCTGTTGACGAAGTGGGATAAGAAACAACATATAAGCAAATGGCATACATTATTTTGCTTTTATAAGTTTTGTATGAATAACGTAATAGCTACAATTTCGCATTTATAAATGGGAAAAATGATTAGAAACACAAATCAATATATTTATAATCAATCACATACTCAATTAAAAAATGATTAATTTTCTTACATGAAGTTATGTTGAAACACAGTATTAAGTTTAAAAACATCAAATATTTATCAAATATCTTTCAGTCACTTTTAAAAATTAATTTGTTTTTAAACTAAAAACAAATAAACAATTACAGAAACTCAATTTTTCATCTATTCAGTAAAAAACGTTAGAATATAAAACGACCGAGAAAAATGGTGACAGTTTAATTCGCTGCGAAAGAAACTGGCCAAATGATATATTTAAATACATTATGTCAAAGTCAAAACGTTTTGTTCTGGCAGTGAACAGTTTTATTATTGATGGTCTCTTTATTTTATTTCATTTTTTTCAATCTCAACTAAAACTTATTTTTTTGACTGGAAAGAATGGTAATAAAGCTACAAACTTCAGGTAAGAATTAGAAAAAAAAAGAACAAAAAAAGTGGTTCGAAGACGAACTTCCAACGTCACATACTCTGTCAACATTTTCTGAAAACGAAGTCCACGACAGTAACGTAATTTTTGTTTCAAGGAAATAGCTAGTCAATCAATTTTTGTTTCAATCTTTCCAGTAAAAATGGGAAGAATTTTCTTTTTTTTTATTTTTTGTGTTTCTTTATCCACTCTTTTCTCTGATGACTTTGAATGTTCAGTTTAATGCTCGAAGACTTTCTTTTAAAGTTAATGCGAGATAGTGCAGCATTAAAATGGTGCGCATTTGTAAAAATCGAGAAATCCTTTCAGAGGTTTTATGTCGCGTATTTTGAGTGCTTTGAAATTTATAAAAAAAATAAAATAAAATAAAGAGAATAATGCATTTACTTCGAGAACTGTGCAGCAGAACTGAAGGGAAAATATCAGCTTTTAACGCTTTCATAGCGAAAAGCCTCCTTCACAAAAATACCTTTAAATTTACAAATAAGTAACAAAGTTTTTCGAACTTCTTCAAAAATTCTTTTGAAAGTAGTTTGTATACATATATCTGTATATGTTAAATTTAAAAAAGAGAAAGGTTGAAGTTTTTAAAGAAAATTAATAATATGTTAAACGCATCAAAATAATGTTTTCTGTAATTGCTTTACACTTAATTTTGTTACTCTATTAAATTATTATAATTTATACTATGCAAAAAATAATAATGAAAATTTGTGAATTATAGTTCTAATTATTTTAAATATTAATAATTTGTTTTCAGATTATTTTAAATTAAAAATAAATATTAAATCAGGTATTAATTGAAAATAAAACATTTCATAATAAATTTAAAATGTATATTTAGATACTATTGATGCTTTTAATAGTCATTCGCAAAATTTAATTTTTAATTTTTAAGTTTAATTTCTGTTAAAATTGACTAATTAATAAATTTTATTTTTAATATTTGCATTAGAGGACATATTAAAACATATATTGATAGTTTTTATTAATAATGTATTAACTAATTAGAACAATTGCTTGTTTAATTTAAAACTGCCTGATTTTTATTAAACAATTAATGGTTTATTGATTTTCATATTAAAATCACACTAATTTTTGCAATGAATATTGGGATGGTGATGAAGCTAGAATAGACTTTTTCACTATATATAGATTAGCTCAACTAGTATTTTAAAATATTTTGATTGCGTCAAAAAATATATTTTATTTTAAATTTCAAAATCTCTTTAACAATATCTTTCCTCGATTTTTATATTAATCTTCGTCTATCGTGCTATCAAAAGTCCAAATGCAAATACATAGTTTCCTAAATATGATATATTATTTTAAAACCTGGTGCTTTGTTAAACCATCGCAATGATATTTTAGTTTTCGATAATAATAATATAATATTCGGTAATAATCAGTATGCTTAATATTGGAAATAATAGTCCGTAGAAATAATTATCTATTAAAATTCTTATTTATTGTTATTTAAAATTGAATCGTTCCTTACATTTCCATTACTAATCTTAGGCTGTTAACTAATTTAATGACAAAGTTTAAAATCATGTAGTGTATTCAAAATAATGTACAGAGAAATTTTTTTAAATACTATTTAAAGGAAATAAAAAAAATTAATTCGGCCAAATAGGAAGTGTAGTTATAAAACTATGTTAGTTATAAAAATTATAAGATGTTAATGAGACCTAATTCATCCATATAAAGATGTCAGGTGGTTTCTTATTATAAATGAAGTACATTTTGATATAAATGTTCAAACGTGTGTTAGAACATTTATATCAATATTTTACTATAAAATATTATTAATTTAATTTCTACAAAATGTGGATTACTTTTTCCTATATTTTATTTTCCATATTTTTCATATCAGTTTTTATATATTTATCGCTTTCAATAAGTCCAAAAACTCTTTATTTATTCTTCCAAATTTATTCCTTCGCCTTCAAAGTAATCCCCTCTGGACAATGTCCTTATACCAACATTTTTTTTCAATCCTCAATGCATGCTAAAAAGTCATCGGCGGGGATGACCTTCAAATCGGCAGCAATTCACGTTGAATCTCTTCAATCGACTCAAAACGGTGTCCCCGGAATGGTGTTTTGAGTATAGGGAACAGCCAAAAGTCGCACGGTGTGAATAAGGTGGTTATGGAACGATATGGGTATCATTTTTGCGAAAAAGTCACAAAGAATCAATACAGTGTGAACTGACGCATTCAGTGTTTTCGGTACCAATCGAGATTTGATACGTTTGAAACCCAAATTGGAATTGACTGATTGGGAAAAAAATTTCAAATGTTTATCAATTGCCACTGTTTACTGTTAACAATTTTATTTATTAAATTCCATATTTTCAAACCTACATCCATGTTTTTTTTTATTTTTATTCTTTATTACTTAATTATAAATTTTATTTAATATCTAACCTTTTCAAAATACATTGCATATGATTTTTAAATGTAAAATACAAGTGTTAATTTTGATTCACATTAATTTCAATACACTAAATGCTGAAAATTTGAATTACTAAAATGTAATTTTTGCAATTGAAATATATTTTGATATGACAATTGATTTTGATGATGGTAATTTATTGTTACAATGGTAATTTGTTTATAATAATAACATTACCTGCATTTCATAGTTGTTAATTAATGTTAAAAAATGAATGTTTAATAATGGATTTCTTGTAGTAAACATATAAATATATTTAAGACAAAGATACATAATATAAAATGCTAGATTATTTTTAGAACTATAAAAATACCATATATCTATTAACAATTTTAATTATTAAGTTCCGAATTTTTAAACTTGCATCCATATGTTTATTTTTTTATCTTTTATTACTTAATTATAAATTTTACTTAAAGTCGAATCTTTTAAAATACATTGCATATAATTTTAAATGAGGAATACAAGTGTTAATTTTGATTCCCATTAATTTCATTACGCTAAATACTAAAAATTTGAATAACTATGAGGTAATTTTGCAGTTGTAGCGTATTTTGGTATGACAATTTATTTTGATGGTGATAATTTACTTTTACAATGGTAATTTGTTTACAATAATGATAATATTACCCAAACTTCATGTTTGTTTAATAAAGTTCAAAAATGAATATTAAATAATGATTTCTAGTAAATATATAAAAATACTTAAAACAAAAATACGCAAAATAAATTTTAGATTATTTTAAAACTATAAAAATACTATATATCGTTTCTTAATTACCACATATTATCTTTTTAATGAGAAAAGTCGAAATTTAAAATGTAAATTAATTTCCCTTATAATTTTACATGATTATTTCACATTTGCAGTCCAAGTGAAAATAATTAGCCTCCATGACATATACGCCCTTTTTGCTACTGAGATTTATGGGTACTTTAATCAATTCGTCTGCCTCTTATCTGAACACTCTTATCTTTGGTAATTAACTACCCAAAATGTTAGATTTGTCAAACTTATCAATTAAAGATAGAAAAAAAATATTATCAATAAAAAAATTGTTAATGTGTACATTTTCAGAATTAAAATGGGTAATTTTTTTATTAATTGACTAAACACAAATAAAATGTTAATATTAAAATTATGCAAATTCAACGATAAACTAATATAATACATTTTTTTAGTTATTTTTAACAATATTATAAGATATTTTTTTTTCAATTTATTTCACTATATTTTTATTTTTCTATCCATTTATTCAAAAATAGTATAGCTACAATTCATAAAAACTCATAAATAACAATATATTTACTTCATATTATTTTTTCAGTGTTTTTAGGATTCTTTTCTGTTTTTTATAAATAAATATGAAATAAAAGATATATCTTTTTGAAACATGTAGTGTGCAGGTTGCGCAATCAGAATTTTACTGGGTGGGGTTGGATTCAGATACTTGACACAGGTTGTAGAATTGAAGGTTTATTTACGCAAACACCACACACATACAATTAGAGTTGTACAATATTTAACACATTTAAAAACGAATAATTACAGATTCGTCGAAGGATCCCACTTCTAAGCTAAAAATAACAATACTCAGGTACACACTGGATGCTCGAAAGATACTTCCTCTCTGGTGAGAGTATGTAGGCCAACTAATACGCAGGGTTGTGTAAAATTATTTTCTCAGGACAATAGACTTTAAACGTTTTTCAACCGAAGCGCGTGGTTGCGCTGTACTTCCTCTTTGGTGAGAGTCTCGAGACTTGCCTGACCATTTTTTGCCAATATACAGGAGAAAGCACGGTTACATCCTTTACTTTCTCTCGGGTGAGAATCTCGAGGCCTTCTGACTATTTCTCCTGAACGCCACAGAGAGCGCTCTTGCCGTATATAGGAGGAAGCTCGGTAACAAGTAATAATTGTTCATATAAAATCATTGTGAATAGTTTTATTTAATAATGATGATAAAGCAAATTATATGTTACTTGACAATTTTACTTGACTTAATGTGATAACTGTCCATGATATTTATAAATTTTCTTTATTTAATTGTTTTTGAAAAAGAGTTTAAGTTTTAATTAAACAAATTGTAAATAAAAGAAATCGTAGGAATAAACTTTCTGTGCTAAATTATTTCATAAGCGGCGATTGTTAAAAGAAAAATATACGTAAATTTGATTTTTCACAATAAATTAGTGTAATCTTTAATTCAACTATATTTGTCTGTGTATGAATTAAGAAATGCAAGAATTCATTTGTTTTAATCCCAACAAATCTAGTGAATGTACTGCATTCCATCAAATGCAGTAAAGATAATCAAATACAGTGGATTTTGATTTCGATTATTGCAATATATTATATATAATAGTTAATAGAAACTTCTCTTTATCAACGTTGAAACATTATACATCTAGAAAATAAATTTGAATTATTCATGAAAAAAAGAACTATCAAAAATTTATTCAAAACTATCAATAAACAAAAATTCTGTAATTGCTTTTCATATATGATTATTTTTAATAAATTCTATATAAAATTGTAATAATATTAATAAATAATAAATAAAAAAAATATAAAAATAAATATAAAAATTTCATATTTCATGCATCGAAATGCGTGTTAATATGAAATTCAATATAATATCTTCTATGCAGTGACTATTTTTTATCTTTAAGGAATGTCGTTTGTAATAAGAAATTAATTCAAAAGTTTAGAACAATAAACGTATCTTTCCTGCATATTTTCCTTTCTTAATCATTTTAAAAGCTAAAAATGAGGGTGGTTATTTGTCAAAATGTCAACTTCGATATTGTGTTTGAAATTTATATTTGGCTGGATTGCGTCCCAAATGTTGCAGCTAAGCTGTTTCAGCGAGTGAGAAATACGTTGTCAGCAGTTATTATAGATTTAGCTTTTATTTATTTAATTAGGCATCGTTATTTGCAATGACAGGAAATAAATTAAATAACTGGAAAAGTGGAAATAAATCTTTAGAAATAAAACATGCAAGTAAAAGATTTTAATAAATAAGATTTTCTGCATAAAATTATTCTGTAGTCACATATTATAATATGTAATATTTTAAAATGTGAAATATTAAAAGTACATATCTAAAAATGGAAGTATATAATAAAATAAATGTAATTATTTTTTAATATATGACTTTAATTTTTATGAATATATTTACACCATTATATTAAAGGAGAGTAAATATTTGTTTTTTTTTTGAGCTATAAAGTATTTTTTCATATTTTTGAATCGTAACACTAGAAAAGCTTTAAAAACAGTTAATAAAAATATTTATTTGATCATATTAAAAAATTAAAAGGGTGATTAATTTAATAGTGATATAATAATAATATTTTTTTTTAAATTTTAAAAACTAACATTTTCAGTGATTGATTATTTCTGTGCAAAATACAAGTTATAAAATGATTACAAATTAAATTATTTGAAAGAAAAAAATTATAAATTATTAAATTTCGTAATGATTATATAACTACTTATATGTCAAATGCAGGATATATAATTTTAAACAAATATAAATGAATCAATCTTGCATTTTTGAAAGATGTACTTAATGGAACGTATTATACAATGTCAAGTAATATTTTTTATTTGAAATAATGCAAAGTAATTTTCATCTTCATTTATTTTTCAGGCGAATAAAAATTGAAATTTAAGTAATACAATTTTTATTATATAGATCCTAGAAACGGTGCATGTGAATATTCTATCCAAATATACTTTAAAAAAAAAATATTTAAAATAAAATGTAAATAATAATAAATTTTAATAAAATGTAATTTGATAAATTCTCTTATCCTGGATTATATTTCATAAAATATTTTCAAAATGGTCATTTTAGCATTCATTTCATATCGCAAAATAACAAATTTGTTTCTTTCTGAAAACTCAAGATTTGAAGTAAAAAGATATGAAAACAAAAGATTTAGTTTCTATGATAGCATTTTTTTCAATAAAGAAACGTTTGGCATTTTTTATTTTTAGCCATCACCCTAAATTTGATACCTATGAATTTCCTATGTACCTTCTCAAAGAAATATTACTTCTGTTGATCAATGCTACTATCCTAAAGATTTCAAAGATTTTCTTATTTTATAAGGATGGATTGATTTTCTTGCAGAACATTTGATGAATGGTAAAAAGGTTTTAAAAGATCAGTCTATATCATCAAAACATATTCATAGTACAAATCAGTTCTATTTGGCTTTTATTTCTGCAAAGAATCTTTTTATATAATTATGAATTTAGTATTCTATATATATATATATATATATATATATATATATATATATATATATAATTTTATGAACATTCCACAAATGGTTTCAACGCATTGAATTTCAAGACTACCAGCCCCATATTTGCATTGTAATGTCTAGACCTATAACAGTTTCATGAAAAGGTCCACTTTAAGGTTCATTGGAAAACTTTAAATTTAATTTATAAGCAATATATATATATATATATACACAGAACTCTATTTGCAAACAATGAAAATTAAGGATATAAATTAGATACACAAATGCTGCTACATACACAAACAATACAAATAAGATGCTACATACAAACATGCTACATACAAATGCTGTTATACTGCACGTTAGATAACTTCAGTTTCCGAGTTACAACAAATTTAAACATCTGGCCTGCGGCAGACCTTAGTTATCACACTCCGTGATTTAAGAAACCACAAAGGCCTCGCATTGATAACAGGTGGAAAACTCCGACCTATTTAATCATTTCGAGAAGAAAAAAAGAAACACTTCTGGTCGATTAATCGCAGATATCTCTTTCTTCTTCGCCAAAATCTCCTTTTGAAACAATCCTTAAAAAAAAAGAAAGCTGTCTCAACGTTCTTCATTTCTCATTGGAGTAGACATTTCTCAGCTTGTGGTCTATCACTCATCACGATGGAACAACTCGTGGTATATCAATAAGATTGATATTCAATCCGTAATTGTTTCGTCCTGTGAATGCCTCACAGACATTCGCTAATTTCCTGAATCTCATTATGCATGATACCAAAAAACCAATATCAGATTTGAGTGACAGGTTGTTCTCATTATTACAAAACATTAATTGCATGTAATATAAATACTTACAATAAAGATGTCTGTCAAATTTGAGGGATGAGTTATTATTTATTTTTTTTATATTTAATTAATTTTAATTTAAATTAAATATTTATCTTTAAAATAACATATATTCATCTCCCCTGGAAAAAAAATGCTACATCATGTAGTTTAGAAGAAAACTGCCACCAGACAGTCCATTAAAGCCCTAGTTATTCCAATAACTACATAAAAATTTCAGAAATAGAACCGCATAAAAAGTAATAGTAAGTCTATAAAGACGTCTTGGTTACAATAAAATCTTTAGTTATTTTTTCTCTAGTAAATTGATCTGTAATTGTAGACGCAATATAGCACCGTATAATTACTTTGATTAATCATTAACATGCCGAAAATGTCTATAATATCCTTCTAAATAATTGAGTAAACATTTAGCGTGATGTGTTCTTCAAGATCGAAGTAGCACACTTGAATGGATCGAATCTGTTATCTCCCTTAAGAGTATCCCTGCTGAAATCCTCTTAACTACTCTACAGAATCGGAAATCCAATTGAAGTTCTCTGCGATTCCCTGTGTGGGAGTTAAGGAGATGACTCCCAGACATCTGGTAGTGTTTAAAACATGAGATAAAATCTCTAATAAAGACCCTTAGCAAAGTAGCAACTTACTCATGCGTATGCTCATAATTATATTATACTGGTTTATAATGTTATTAAGAAATTCCTTAACAATACTAGTATGTAAGTAGTTATTTATTTTCAGTTAATTAGCAATTATTATAATTATTTTATTCATATGGTATGATTCATATGATTAATGGTGATAAATGTTTTTATTATAAAAAAAGATTAAAAAAAGATGCAAGGTAAAGATAAACAAAAACATATTACATTTGGATATATTTTTAAATGTATAGTTTTTTTTTTGTTGGTTGTGTTGACCAATAGTAACTGATGGATTTTACAGGAAATTATTGAAAATCTCGGGGTTATTAGATAGAGGATGTTAATATATAGAGTTATAATAATTTAAAAATTCTAGGAAGGGAAAATCATTCTTAAATCCTTGGTAGGACGAATTAAATTAGTAATCACGTGCGGTCAATAATCAGGTGCCAGATAGTAAACAAGGCACGGTAAGCTAGGGTTAATATATTTAACACTGAAACTCTTTAGCAATTGGTTTGTGAATTTCTTGTAGTTTTCTGCTATAAATTTGTGTAACTAGAGTTAGAATTAATTTCTGTTTTTTTAAAAGTAAACTGTGCTTTGATTTACTGAAAATTCCATACGAAATGAAATAAACTCTGACTTATTTTCTTACAAAATCGACTACATGTAATGAGAAAAAGGAGATAGTTTTATGGGAATTGAAAATTTTACTAAGTTATACGGGATGCTATTTCAATAACAAAAAGGACAAATTTAAAAATATATAATTTTAAAGAAAATTTGTCATGTATTATTGATGAAAATGGTATATTAAACAAGAGTTTTAACATATAATACTTTTATAAATTTTGATATTACGGAGGATGTTTGAAAAATTAGAAATGTAGTTAAGAAAAATAACTTTTTAGTATATAAGTTGACTTGTTGTTACTTATATGTTTGTGTATGTATATACAAGGTTGAAAGTTCTGCATGGGCAATTCTAAGATACAATAGCATTGATTCAACTTCAAACTGTCTATGATAAAATCAGATTTTAATGATTTTAAGCGTAAAGAAACAGTGACTCAATAGTAATGCAGAGTATATCCAATAACTGTATATCATATCAAAAAGCAATTGTTTTCATTGAATGGTGGGACATAAAAGGTGGTAGTTAAACTACAACCACAGAAGATGACTGTAGGATTCTAAGCAATTGGGATTCTTAAAATTTCTGGAAAACCCCCGCCTATTATTGATATATAGAAAATGAGTGATCCTGTATCATGAAAAAGCAAACCTCCCGCTATAAGAGTCATTTTTTAGTAGGAGGTATCCCTCTTCTTTAAGAATTTGCGTGGGAAATTATGCTTCGTTCACCCCATTCCTTTGATCTTGCCCTAACGGAGTACCATCGTTTTCAATTCTTTTTATTAGCTCACACTCTCCCTATATATATCTTGTTCAAATTTTCAATCGTTAATAAAATAATTTTTATTCATCCAATCAAGTTCAAATACATATTTTTTTGAACTTGTAGTGGATGACACTTGATGTTAATACAGTTTTCAAATATTAATTCAATTCATTAAATTGAATTAATTAATTTTAGTTTTTTAGATTTAAGTTGCATATATCTATCAATAGAGGGCGCCAGATAAACTTAAAAAAAATGAATTAAAATTATTTATAAAGCCTTTTGCAATATAATGAAAAAAAGTAGGAACTGCCTTTAATTTTTTTATATTACTTGTTTTAGTGAGTTTACAGAATCATTTTACCTGTCTTAGAATAATTCAAGAGAGGAGGTTTATATAAAACTATATCTACTTTCAAGTAAAAACCTGATGTATTTTATAAAAGTTGCATTAAAAGGCTTATGGGAATATGTCATTGAAAACAATAGTTACTATACTGACTATTAAATTATATATTTTGACTCAAATTTCAGTTTTTATTTTAATCGGAAAAACGCAAATAACTTTCACTAAAACCTGATATACTTGCAAAAAAATATACATATGGGTATTTAAATGAAGAAAAAAATAAATACAGATAAATATTAGATTTCGTATGTTTTTATTAAAATAAAAATCCACAATTATTATGGGAAACATGCCTATAGTTCTGTATTTATTTACGTCTTATTATTCTATTACTATTTTAGAGAATTTATATTATTTCAAGAATACTGCATCACATCAAATATTTATTATATAGCACATTTTCATCTGCTAATATTTTTGTAAGAACAAAATACTGAACATTAAAAAATTTCTTAAATCCCAATGAAACGTTGATTATTTTTATATATACTATAGTTCTATACATCTAATAATGTACTCAAATTCTGCACAGTACTAAACTGATTATAATAATAGTATTTAGATGAAATACTAATAATAAAAAATTTATATCTTGAAGTATTTCGAGGATTTTTAAAAATTTGAAATTTTTATAATTTATAAGTTTTCTAAGCACTACATCAATATATATATTTTGAAAGTCTCGTCTAATAGGATTAAGAAATAGGCATGAGCACGTATGAGTGAAACAGGTGAGATTATTATAATAGTAATTGTTATGAGTTCAATAGTTAATATTGTTATTTGTAAGTTTTCATTTATTTTATTTTTTAAATATGTCTTGCATTTCTAACGGGTATACTGTACATAGTTTATTTATAAATAAGCTTCTATAGTATAAATTTATTTACATTAATAAGGAAACATTGCTATTAAAAATTAAAAATTGCATTAACGCTTTATCTTTAGAAATTTTCAGACATATTTGAAAGGTTTTTTATGTGCCTTTCACGGATAATATCAGAATAACAATAATTTCTACAAATGCTAATATTAACTATTGGAATCGTAACTCTTCATTTATCTTATTTTAAATATGTCTTGCATTTCAACATGGTATAATGTAAATTTACCATGAATAGAAGGAATTGAAATAAATATTAACTGTTGTAGTCGTAACTCTTCACTTATTTTCTTTTTAAATGTGTTTGCATTTCAGAATGATATAATGCAAACGATATACTTATAAATAATCTACTATAAGTTTATTTAGCACACTAATAAGGAAGCCTTGCTAATAAAGACTAAAAATTGTATTAAAGCTTTTTATCTTCAGAAATTGTTCAGATATATTCGAAAGGGTTTAGTTTCCTTTTACGGAATAATATCAGAAAAATAAAATAAGCTTTCAGATACGTAAACCGTGAAATTCCCAACTTTTTTTCTCTGTCTCAAAACGTTTACGACGTATGAGAGACAGTAAATTAAAGGAGAACTGTTTTATAGGTAATATAATAGACATCACTTGTTGGAATTTTATCATTGCAGGAAGGGGAATCTGCCATGTTAAAATCAAAAGCCATTATTACTTTTCTTTTAGGAATCTGGGATCGGAGCTTCAAGGAAAGCAGCCGAACTGCCTTAAAAGAAAGCTTCTTCGAAATCAAATATTAAGCCCAGCAATAAAATTTCCAAAAGTTTTATGATATACATTCCGATATATAAACTTTTTACAGGTGTATTGAATGAGATTCTGCAAGTATAAAACATAAAACATCATAGATACTTGGTATACTCTGTAAAAGCAAAATCTTCTTTTTGCAGAAGAACATAATCGAAAATAACATTTAATGGATAACTGAAATAATCTTGTTGCTGATACTCAAGATAATTATTTTTTATAATTCTCGAATTATTAAAGTTTCTCTAGAGTTTTTGTATTTACTGGAATAACAATAAATGAGAACTATCTCATGCAAATAAATGACAGCATCGTCTTAAACAAAAGAACCTTATTGAAACTTTATCTATATTATTCATTAAAATATTTTATTGAAATTGAATCGTATTTCCTACAATAATTGAAAATACCAAAATGATTAATAATCATTTGATAATAATCAATTAAACCACCAATGGATTTGTTTTTATAATTGCCTTAACAAGATAGCTTTTCGAAATCAAATATTAAGCTCAGCAATAAAATTTCCAAAAGTTTTATGATATACATTGCGATATATAAACTTTTTTTTTACAGGTGTATTGAATGAGATTCTGCAAGCATAAAACATAAAAGCATCATAGATAGTTGATATGCCCTGAAAAGCAAAATCTTCTTTTGCAGAAGAACATAATTGAAAGTAACATTTAATAGATGAAAACTGAAATAATCTTATTACTGATACTTAAACTAATTATATTTTTAATAATTTTGGATTTATTGAAGTTTTCTGAGTTTATTTGTTTACTGGAATAACAATAAGTAAGAATTAACTCAAACAAATATGTCACAGCATCGCCTAAAACAAAAGAACCTTATTAAAACTTCATCTAAATTATTCATTAAATTATTTTATTGAGATTGAATCCTATTTCCTACAACATTTGAAAATACTAGAATTATTAATATTCATGTGATAATATATATCTTTAAGCCCTCCTCCTTTGGATTTATTTTCATTGTTACTGTAGAAAAGTTCAAGATGTACTAATTTAATATATGTGGCATTTGTTTTTAAAAATTAAAATATATTTTTCTATATCTTTTAAATTAATTTAGCTCTCTTTATAATTTATTTTGCAAAAGTAATTATAAGAACGTCCCTAAAATATGTAATCCAGTTTTATTTTCAAAATATATAAACTTATAAATAATGTTTTAAAAACCGCAACATAATCGAAAACTTTATACATATATATATATATATATATATAATGCTGACTATATATATATAGCGTAAATTTTAAATAAAGTGCAAAAAATTGCAATTGTAAATTTTCATAATAGAATAAATGCCTACAATATGGATAAAAGTTTGATGAAATCCATTATAGTAATTACAATTTGTATTTTTATAATAATCCATTATAGTAAATACAACTTGTATTTTACTGTATTTGTTTTCCTTTTATGAGACAAATATCAATAAACTTTTTAGGTGGGGGGGTATTCTAATTTGAAGAATTATATCGAGAACTATGTTTCCTGCTTCCCATTCTTCTACAACATTCCATCCCTCATTGTTTTTAAATTTTTAAAGCGCTAACATTTATCTCTGATTCTAATATTGATCTCTGACATGGCCGTAATTGTTTTTATTGTTATCCTACTCATTTTGAAGTAAAATATTCAAAAGTTATTACTGCTATATTTGGCAGTTTGGTCAGAGCACTTTCAATAGCTACAACATCTATTAAAAGTAAAATTACATTAACCCAAAATGTAAAAGGACCAATAAATATCTGATAAATTCTGGAATGAAATGTTTGTTTTTATAAGGATTAATTAAGTTTTAATTAATTTTTTTTTAAGTTAAGGATTAATTAATTTGTTTTTTTTATAAGGATTAAGTATAAGGATTTAGATCCTTTCTCACAGGATTTTTAGATAACATCTCTCTTATTTAACCAATAATTAAAATTAAAAATTTATTGTTTAGTAAAATAAATGTTAAATAATGTTTTAAAAAAATACCTTTTCCAAATTTAATTGTTTCTTATAATTATAAATAATTTTCTATCTCTTTTCTATCAGCATCATTCTACATCTAAAAAGGAACTACATTCTTAATAATTAAAACTTTGTTTTTCTAAAAAGCAGACGCTCATTTTTTGTTCCACTCTATAGTGAAAAACTTCAAACAATCCATTGATTTATTTTTTTTTTTACGTTTTTTTTGTTTTTGCATACTTTTGAAGAAAAGTATCTGAATGAAATCTTATTCATCTTTAAAAAATAAACCCTACACCAGAATAAAATATAAAGTTTTTCAACATTAAAAATTCACGTAAGTAAATAAATTAATATTTTATATAAATAGGACGACATGTGCTCATCTACATAGCATATAATTTGTTTGTATCTTTGAAATATAAATTTGCAACAAAAATCATCCAAAACATTAATATAGTTATAATAAAATAAAAATAATTATAAAATTTATCCAAAAATTTAAACCAATTTTTTTAATTAAAGGCTTCTATTGAAAAATAATAGTTTTTCATTAAAATTGAATTTGTAGAAATTTGTTTGTGTAGTAAATATTATACTTGATAGACACAAAGAAAAAATACTATTAAATTGCAATTGAATATTTCATTTTATGACAAATATTCTAAACAAAATGTGAAGTTTAATTTCCTTTTTATGTGAGAAGTACTTTCACTTTAATAGATATTCTATAACGTAAGGAAGTAAAATGATGTCCTTTTAGTAATTTTTATTTTATCGGAAATTGATAAAATCTATTGAGAAAAATGTTAATCACAATTGTTCCTAATTACAAAAGAGAAACTTCCTATGAAATTAAATACTCCGTATCAGAAACAGGATTATAAATCCAATTTCAAAATTGAAATTACATTGAATTACAATAAATAATACCATTAAAAGTTTTGCGTAAAAACTTGCTATTCTTCAAATAGTAGGAATTATATCGCTATTTAACATGAACGCCTAGAGCATGTGCATAGAAATGATATTGTATATCTGATTAGATGTATAAAATCTCAATTCCAGATTTAATATATTCAATATATACAACTGATTTGACTGCACAGTTTTATGAATTATAAGTATACATCTTATGTACACTTTAAATTCTTAGTTTGTCTAGTTATTTTAATGAATAGTTTTCCTTATCTTTTGAAATGTATATTCTATATATTGTTAATATTTTTATTGTCAATGACAATTGAAGATTATTTTTAATTTATGAAAACTTGCTTTTTAAAATAAAAAAATGACGTATTATACTAACTATACTTATACATCTTATGAATTGGAAATATACATCTTATGAATACTTTACATTCTTAATATGCATAGTTATTTTAATCTATAGTTTTCATTATCTTTTTTTTGGAATGTATACTCTATATTGTTAAGTTTTATTGTTGATGACAATTTAAGACTATTTTTAATTTATGGAAACTTGATTTTTTAAAGAAAAAACGAGATATTGTATTAAGTATAATCCTTACTCTTATTGCTCTTTCAGTTGATCTGTATACATTACATTTTGAACGAGCAATATGAGTAAGGATCTATCGTAGATCATTTTTCATGTATATAAAAGATCTGTACAATTGCAAATATGTGGAAATAGGCTAGCAAAAATAAAGAGACAAAAATGGATTCTTTTGTTTATTTCTAACTATGGAAATTTCATTTTAGTACAGAATAAATAAAAAAAAATATTTTATGTAAACATCATAAGAAGATTAAAATTGGCTTATTTTCATGTTCATTCGAGTGTTGTTCGAATATTTGTGATACTGTATTGACAACACTCGAATGAACATGAAAATAAGCCAATTTAATCTTCTTATGATGTTTACATAAAATATTATTTTTTGTTTATTCTTTACTAAAATGAAATTCCATAGTTAGAAATAAACAAATAATATCATTTTTGTTTTTTATTTTTTCTCTATCGCAGTACACTAGGGTATTTTCCTCATATTTGTAATTGTACAGGATCTTTTATATAAATGAAAAATGACGTACGATAGAGTTCTTAAAAGGAAAAAAAAAATGTAAGCAATAGATGATTTATGTTTATCACCAATCGAACCTCTATCTCAAAAGGGAATCCTTCGCCAATTTAAAGAACTTATTTCCGTATTAAAAAGATAAGTTTGGACTTAGAACTTCGTTTTGTTTAGACGGAGGAAGGACATTTTCTGATTTCCCTCACTGTAACTGTAATCTTAGCAATTTATCTTGCCCTGGAAAATCAGGCAAAATAAGAAAAGAAATAATCTTCAGTTGGTATAAAGTTTTGAAGCAAAAATGATAGAATTGTTAGTTTAGAAGCTAGTGTGTGTTTGGATAAAAATTGAATCTGGATCTGAAGAAATAAAAATTTGTTGCAGTATGCGATATTAATAACAGTAATGATTTAGAAAGATTAAATTCTGCTCTTTATTTTCACATATAAATTTAACTTTGATATCTATTGTAAGATTTGTAACTTTGACTTTCAAAAAAGGATATTGTTTGTTTTTGGAATTTTGGAACAGAGATTATTCGCCAACAGAATGGTAATTTGCCGCGCTTTCAATGTTAGACATCACAAAATAACATTTATATTACAAGTTTTAATAAACATCGACGATGAGCGGTATTGAAAAAATTCTAGAGTCCACGGAAAAACTTCTCAGCATAAGTATTTATAATGCGTATCTTCAACATGGATATGATCATTTTTTCATTTTGGTATTCCTGAGGCAGTTAGGTTACGAACCCAAATTTCCTTGTTTGAAACCCTATGTATTTTCTATGTTTCTTTCTCTCTATATATGTTTGAAACCTTACACCATGACATTCCAGACCTTTAGGGAAATAAGTTATGTTGACTCATTAGTACCTTTTAAATATTTAAAGAAATTCTTAAATATAATCGCAATAATTTTTTTTATATTTAATTCTGTAAAAACATTATTTTATAAAGGGTGTTGCTTGATACCTCTTTTCTTATAAATTATCTGTCTTCTTTAAGAGTTTTTGAGAAAATAATCAAATAGAAAATTCACTTCATATATAAAAAAAAAAAAAAAAAAATGCCAAAAGGTTATGTAAATAAAATATGCAAATAGATTATGCAAATATAGTTATATGCAAATAGATTATGTAAAAGAATAATTCACTTCATTTTATCTTTTTAGAAAAAAAAACCCAGCATTGGTTAGAAATAAATAAAAGGCCTTGATAAACACGTCTCAAAAATTCAATTTATAATTAAAACAATACTTAGTAAAGAAATAATTATTTTAGTTTCTTGTTTTATTGTATATAAGTCGTTAAGGAGTTCTAATAAATTTTAAATTAGAGCTATAACAATAGATTTATGTCCCATGATTATTTTCTGAATTAGTTACATGTTATAGATTTTTTGATGCATAATAAAGTAATGCATAATGGGGATAAAATTTATATCGAGTTGTTTTATCGTATTTTTGTCTTGTCTCTTAACAATACTATTTTAATTCCCCAAATCTGTACATTTGCAATGCCTGATAGTTTAAAATTCTTTTTTATTTTTCTTTAGTAAGTTTACGAAATTTAAGTAGTAAAATGCACTGTATTGTCTTTAAATATTTAATTGTATTTTATTAAAATATCTGAAATAATAATTATTTAATATTATCTTTTCTAAACGATTGACAAATAACTTGATTTTCAATCATTTTTACATAACTTTTTAGAATTAAATATAACTTCTTTAAATAAATTTTTTTGAATTATTTAAAGCAAATAATTAACGATTAAACTTAAATAATATTTAGGTATATATGTATATTTGAATATATCTTGAATATTTCTCATATATATACATATTTATATGCGTACTTGCATGGATAATAAATTCAGTAGTTTTTCAATTTTGGAAATTTTTTATCAAAATATTTTAAAACAATTATTCATTACATAATTTTTCTCAAAAATATTGTTTAAAAATTTATCTTAACTAATTTAAAGTTCAAATGTATTCATTAAATAAAAATTATATCCATATAAATATTCTTAATTTAATAATTTTAACGATTACATTTTAACAATCTAAAATAAGATTCAAGTAATTTTTCTTTAAATTTAAAAGAAAATAAGTGCTTAATTACCTTAAGATTTTTGATTTAGAGAGATTAATTTTAAACCCAATCTCAAAGGATTAATCAAATTTTGCACTTCAATAAATATTTTAATCGATAGTTAATTTTTTATTTTATGTATAAATATAATGTTAGAAAGACTGTAAAATAATAATTGTTTATTATTTTGCATCCTATTTCTAATAACGTATTATGAATACCGTTGGTCATTACACATTTTTAAAAATGAAAGTAAAGAAAAATTTGTGTAATGATTTATTCAACTCCGAATTTGACTTATTCTTAACAATAATTGAATTTTAATTCATTCAAGCAATTTAACGAAATTAACATTAAAAAATATAATCCTCTTAAAATTATTTGCGATCAAATGATCAAATGATGAAATGATTTTAAAATGTTAAAAAAAAAATAATCATTTTAAAGATTTTGTAATGTTGATTTTAATGTATATTTAAAGTTGTAATGTTTGATTTTTATGATTTCATTCTTATATAAACAATATATATTAACAAACCAGTGGTTCGACAATTTTTTTATAAAATTATAAGTTTAAAAATATCTTTTAAATTAGTGAAAATAGCTTTCAATAATATTATACTTAAAAATTTCTTCGCATTTATTTCTTATTGATATTTTCAAATATCTTTAAAAAATTTGTAAGAAAATAGTAGAACAATGAACAAAGAATAATAAAGATAATTGAAACAGATAATGCGACTTCTTATTATAGTAATTATATATAAGCAAAATATCCTTATTAAATAATAATTAAATTTGTATGCACAAAATTGTAAAGATTTTTTTGAAATTATAAGTCAAAAAAATCTTTTAAATTAATAAAGAATAGTTTTCAAAAATAATATACTTAAATATTTCTCCGCATTTATTTCTTGTTAATATTTTCAAAAGTCTAAAAAAAATGTGTAAGAAAATAGTTACAAAACTATTAACAAAGAAAAATAAAGATAAAACTCATAATGTGACTTCATATTTTAGTCATTATAGATTTGTAAAGTATCATTATTAAACAATAATTTATTCTTTCTGTGTAAAGTTGCAAAGATTTTTAAAATTATAAGTTAAAAAAAAAAAAAATCTTTTAAATTAATAAAAATAGCTTTACAAATATTATGCTTAAATATTTCTATGCATTTCTTACTTATTATTATTTTCAAAAATCTTTAAAAAATTTGTAAGAAAATAGTTATAAAATTGAACAAATAATAGTAAAGAATAAATGATTCATAATGTTACTATTCGATAATTGTAATACGTGAAATATCATTATTAAATAATAATTAATTTTTATGCATAAAGTTGTAATATAGTTTTTTATAATTTTATTGTTTATTTTATGCACGATTTGTTGCTTACAATAACGAAATGATATCAAAATTAATTTCCTTGAAAAATATATATTTTTTCCAGTTTATATTTCAAAGATTCTAAAAATTCTCTGTGAGAAACAAACCTAAACCACGCGAGTCAAGTATTCGGACTCCCAAGAAGTAGCTGACTAGAGCGAAATTGTTACTGGGTACAGGGTTTAATTATCGCAGACTGCTGAGTGCAACTGAACAGCGAGCCAGCTAGGGAGGACTGTTGCACCAAAAGCAACCTCCGATGCTGGCGGCAAAACAAATTATACAGGGCGGAAAAGGGAACCGAACCTTTTGCGCCCCGGCTGCGACATTTCTGCCGATAGATGGCGATCCGAACCGGCACCATAAATTGAACGTCAGTGCCGTGAACTGGACATTCAAAATCTGAACGTCGATCTAGCGGCTTTTCCCCTAAACTTTTCCCTATGTCTCGAGAACTGACTGTTCTGACGGAGTTTGACGAACTTTGTACAATTCCGAAATGATTGAAATGTGATGTGATGGATTTAATTGTTGACTTTTAAAAAGTTGTGATGCTGTAAAAAACTGTGACAAGATGAACATTTAATGAAGTTAAAGTTGGAAGGAGATGAAAATTAAGTACACGTGATTTTGTTTGAGAAAGATATTCGTCAAAATTTTTACGTGAGTACTTAGATTTAGTTTAATGCACTTTTTAATACATTGCCATGATATTTTTAGACTTGAATAAACTTAACAAAAAATAATTGATCAATATAAATTACTTATAAATGCAGCAATGCATCAGATTATTGTAAAAATAGTTGCGTTAGGTGTAAATTATTAAGATAAAATCGTGAATTTTTTATTACTTACATGCTGAAAAATAATTAATTTAAAATTGTAAATAATACTCAAATTTAAAAATAAAATTCGAAAATATTATGATAAACTGCGATAAACATTAGACATAAAATTAAACGGATAAAAGACTATAAGCATAATTTATCTTTTATAATTGAAAACTGTTTTTTCCACTTAGATCTTATTTAAAAATCAGTTTTTGGTTTCAAAATTTCTTAAATTTTTCTATTTAAAATTTTATATTAATAGCATTTCTATAAATAGAAATTGTATTACTATAAAACGTTTTCCAAAATAATAGTTTACAATAAATAGCCCGATAAAAAAAAATCGCTATTATTAGTAAGTATATTATTATTTAACAAGTAACGCTATTATATGTTATTATTATTAAAAGTAATTTATTGTTATTAAAATGAACTTTAATATATTTAAAATTGGAAAACAATTTTCATGATTTTATAAAAATTAATTTCGCTATTTTAGAGGTATATTAATATCATGATTTATGTCGGTAGTATCTGCAATTGTCTGCAATTATTAACACTTTAAAATTAATTTTAATGAAAAAATTAATTATTTATCTAATTAAATAAATTTAATTTTTATAAAATTAGAATTACAATATGTTATAGATTGACAAATTCGCTGTGTTATAAATAGTATTTCAGGAGTAATTTCTACTGTTTAGAAATTACTTATTGTAATTAAATATTATTTTGCATTGCTTTATTTTTTATTGTATTTTTAAAGCTTTTTTACTACATTCATTTAACGTAAATTTAAATAACAATATTTAATTAGTATTAAATATAGTAACGAAATAAATTCAGATGGTTATTTTTTAAGTTCTTTCCTAATTAATTACATAGAACACTTTTTATACAAATTAAATGGAAAAAATGTTTTTATATTTATTAGAATATATTCTATAATTTTTAAAATATCTGGTGAGTCACAATAAATTAATTTGCAATAAATTATTGTAAATCAATGTAAATTTTAGATTATCTTTTTCTGCTTTTTAAGCTTTTGTGTTCAGAATTAAATATAATAAAATTATCACATTATTGAATATAATGTAATATTGTGTATAATATTGTTATAAAATAATATTGTACTTTTATTATTTTAATATTTATCATTTAAAAAATCTAATGATGAAAATAATTCATAAAATAATAAATTATAGTTTTTATTGATTTATAACTCGAATAAATTTAATAATTATTATCGAAAAATGCTTTTTCTTCGTAAACAAAAATTTGATCCGTTATCTTATATATTATGTTATTTTATTTATTTTTTGTTGGATACCTTTATAATTGTTACTATTTTTATAATTTTTATACATTATGTATTTTTAACCTGCATGCATTTTTAATATCGGTTTTTGACATTTGAACAAAAAATTAAATCTACATTTTAAACATTTTATTGATGATAGTGAAAGTTTCATGTTCAAATTCATTTTTTATAACAGTCGTTTGTATTCATATATTTGTTTTTATTCTTTTTTATAAATGCATTTTGAGAATAGATAATAAATGTTTAATATACTGCGATGCGAGTAACTAATAAAAAATATACGATTTTCTTTTATTTAGACTAAGATTTAAAATCAAAGCTAACGTTGTCATTGAAATTTAATTTTAATTTATGCACACTTAATTAAAAATATTGTATATAAGAAATTTAGTAAGCAGTAATAATAATGTATAATATATTACATATATTTTACATATTTTAAGATGTAGCTGAAGTATGATTATTTGAATAAAAGGCATTTTTTTATCTGATAATTTGTTTACTGTGCCTTGATTAATAGTTATAGGTATTATTCAAATTTCAAATTGTTTAATTTTATTTATTTTTCAATGTACTTCATTTTATTTATATATCGATGTGCTTTTATTTTATATATTTTTTAATGCATACTATTTTAAACATCTGAACCTTTTAATTATACTGGTGTCCAAAATTAAGAAAATTTGCATATTTCGTGATGCATCGTTTTTTTTTTTTATCATATGTGAACACGATGTTGTCCTGGTTAGGGGTCCGTTACGTTATCCAAAATGGAGGATCAAGCAAATAAAACTCCATTGCAAATTTTGGCTGAAAATGATAATTTGGGCCCCTTAACTTTTGAAATGATTCATGAATAACGTTAATCTTCAGGAATTTTTTGGAGAATTTGGCTTTTGCTTGAAGTGTTTTGTAGTATGGTTTTAAATAACTTTTCATGTTTTGAGTTGGGATGTTAAACATTTGTATATCCAATGGCTATAAGTACTCGTAGTGCTTTGAGCAATTCCTTCTTTTGAAGTTTCATGTTTATCACTTTGGCATTTTCCCATACCTATTGGGCTGTATAGTGCTTCTTATTATATTTGAAATACTTTAATCTTCATTTATGCCCAGATTTTTCAAACATTGCTATATTCATATGGCTATTTGAATTTGGCCTTTCTTGTAGTATTCAATCAATTGCTTCATATATCTCGTGTATTATTAAACATTGGCATATTCCTGAGTTTATCACCGTTCTCCAATGTTCACGCATGAAAGTTAGAATTTTGCCGAGCAGATTTCAGTTTTTTATTACTTTTTTTATATTTTTTTTTTCTCCCGTTTCCAAAAGTATTGATCTAATATTTCCAAACAAATATTCGAATCTCTAATGTGAAATACATAAGCGGATATGTGCGTGTGCATGTGTGCACGGAGAGGAACAGGTTTTCAAACATGCGTGGCATTTTCCTCGCTGTTTCCGCTCACACACATGTTGGATGAGTGCACACATGTTAGAGTCTCTGTGACTGTTGTGAAGTATAATGTCGATATCTTGGAGCTTTTGTTCGCTTCTTCGGGAGTTCCAAATAGTAATTAATTCTTTTAATGGACAACAACGCATGTCCACAAAGGGCTCATCTGGTTGACGAATTTCCTGAATATCCTGAACGAGGACATTCTCCAAATTGAATAGCCAGACATATCTCCAGAATTAAACATATAGGATTGCTCTAGGAAGAGGAAATTGCAACTTGCTTTCAATATTCCATAACATTTCAAATCTGAAAACAGCGTTACTAGAGGTCTGACTACCACAGGTACATAAACAGATTAATTTCCTCTATGAAATCATGTTATGAGAACTATACTACTGTGCCCAAAAAGTATGAACAATTATTTTTTGTTTATACTTCCACATTTATTTCATCACCTTCAAAGTAATCCCCTCCGGACACAATGAACTTACGCCAACTTTTTTTCCAATCCTCAATGCATGCTAAAAAGTTATCGGCAGGGATGGCCTTCAAAGCGTGCGGTGATTCACGTTGAATCTCTTCAATCGACTCAAAACGGTGTCCCCGGTGTGGTCTTTTGAGTTTAAGGAATAGCCAGAAGTCGCACGGTGTGAATACAGTGGTTGTGGAACGATATGGGTTTAATTTTTGGCGAAAAGTCACGAAGAATCAATGCAGTGTAAGGTGGAGCATTCAGTGTTTTCTGTACCAATCGAGTTTTAACGCGTCTGAGGCCCATAATGGAATTGACCGATCCTCTTGAAATTTCAGCAGCAGCAAGGTCTCTAATTGTAAATCGGCGGTTTCTAAGCACGAAATCTTTAATTTTTGGGACGTGAGCTTCGTCGGTTGAGGTTGATGGTCGACCACAGGGCTATTCCTCTTCAACGCGTTCCCTGCCTTCTTTAGGCTGTTTAAACCACCTCTAAACATTTCTTTCCGATATAGAAATGCTCACCGAATGCCTTCTGCAACATTCTATACGTTTCCACATACAAAATTGAATGCAAGTTTTTTGCTCAATTAATTGAGACATTTCAAAAATCGCCGGAATCAATTTTAGCGTCTCACAAAGCCAAGCGTAACTCAAACACTAATGAATATTTTTACGTCAAATTTCATACAGATGTCAAGAACAGTGCCAGCAACCTAAAAAGAAAAGTAAAGGAAAATTCCATAAGCCCCGGGAATTGCAAACTGATAATTAGTGTTACTTTTTGGACACAGCAGTATAATTGTAATATAATATATATATATATATATACCCCTTGTTGATAAATTTTTATTCCATATTTTAATTTGTGATTTAGACTTTCCACTGCTGATCCTTATGCATGATTACATGTGTGTGGCATGATTACATGTGTTATACGCTATGAGCATTAATAATTTCATTTAAATATTTTCAAAATTTCTAGAGATTCTTGGAAATGAAATAATAATGAAGTGAAAATTCTATTAATTTAGAAACCCAGAGTATTTTTATGAATATATCATGCACCTTTCTTGGTGAATTTTTTTTTTTTTTAAAATTATCAATCTAAAGCCTTTATTCAAAAATATCTATCAATATTTAATTATCTGTTAATAAGGATCCGATTGCTTGACTAGAGACACAGGACTAGTTGCTAATTGAATCTAGCCAAGTTCGATTTCTGCTAGTGGCTTATGTCAGTGCAGTGAAATGAAAAAAAAAAGATTACTGCTAAAAGTATATCTTACACAAATTCGAACTAATTGTTGAAAATTTCCCGAGTTTTCTTCCACGAAAAACGAAAATAAGAACTTATTATCCATAAGATTTCTTCCGAAATACTAAATTCAGTTCTTTAGTCCTTTTTGAAATAAATAGCATTAACTTATTAAACTACTCATTGATGATATCTACATAAAAGCGATGGATAAAAGCGGTATTGTTGACGAAAAAAATTCAATAGGAATGTGTATTTGATTCTTTAAAGAATGCAAATTTAATATTCGTGATTATAATTTTTAACTGAAATGACGAGACCAACCTAGGGAAATACGCAATATTAATATATATTTACAATATATGCAAATATTACAATCATATGCCGATATTGCTTGAAAATGAGAATAAAAATATATATATCAACGCTGAATATATATTTATTTTTATATATATCAAATATATATATTGCATCGCTATAAATACAATATTTATATATATAAATATAAATATATATATATATATATATATATATGCAAAATCTTGTTTCTTATTATAATATTAGTTTGATAGATGCGATAGATTTTGCTATGTTTATTTTTTATATTTTTCATTTGCTGTATTTGTAACATGAGAAAGATAATTCCTACATACCCGAATAAGATGAAACCATACGCATAAAAATGTATTAGGTATATCATTTAATTGATTGTAAATACTGTTTGTCCGACAATTGAAACGTTATTTTTTTTTAATTATCCAGTATGTCTGAATAAAATTTAAAGTTTTTATCACAGTATATGAGCCAAATGTTGAGAATTAATTACTTTCTCTGAATAACAATTTTTTTATATTATGTAGAATTTTGTTGCATTTGTTATTTGTTTGAAGTTAAATAGTTTCATATAAATATTTAAAAAATTAAAAGTGTGTTATTAAGTAATATTTGAAAAATATTGTAACCAAAAGAGTGTTTGCTATTTGTATTATTACATATGAATGAATTTACGATTGATTTCGAAATAAATAAAGAACATATAATTCATTTACATTCAGTTTTATTCCATCAATTATAATTAATCTCGAAAATAAAGGATATTGATATTTAATTTATTTTGTTATTATTATATTACACATTAATTACAATGTTGGTCATGAAGCATACATTATGGACTCCTCACTAATAAAACAAATTCGGCAAAACAGTCTCGATCATTAATAATGTCATTTGCTGTTGTTATTGTTTTACAAATCAAATAAATTCAGTGCTGATTATGACCGTGCATTGAGAATGTTTTAATGGATTTGTTTCACTAACACGTAATTGTTGAATAGAAGATACCTAAAGAAATCCTTTTAATGCTGCAGCGTTGCAATCGCCATCGGTGTTAGTGTCTTTCGTCAATTGCCGGCTGTCTTGAGGCAGTATTCCAAGATATCTTCTACACGACATTTAAATGAGGCAACTTCCTTTACAATCTTCCATGAAGTCCTCATTAATATTCATACCAAGGAGACATCACTAACGATCATACCAGGAAGGCATTATTAACGATATACAGGAAAACATCATGTTCGTGTCGCAATTAAATTTAAAACGATGCACAAAAAAATATTGACAAGTGTTTGTATTTGGCCTTTTTCTTCACAGTGGAAGAATACTTTTATTTTTTATATTAAGATTCTTTTAAAAGATAATTAAGGCTTTTTGTTTTATTGTACTTTGTGAGTATCATATCCCCACTTATGTATATCATTAACAAGTCACTGACTGGTGAGGCAGTAATAACTTTGTTTCCCAGGTAGTATTTTATGGATAACTGACACAATTTTTGTATCTTTTGAGGGGTGGAGAACCGTATTACTACTGTGTCCAAAAAGAAATTTTTTTTTTTCAAAAACTCTTTATTTATTCTTCCAAATTTATTTCATCGCCTTCAAAGTAATCCCCTCCGGAAACAATGCATTTCCAATCCTCAATGCATGCTAAAAAGTCATCTGCAGGGATGGCTTTCAAAGCGCACGGCGACTCACGTTGAATCTCTTCAATCCACTCTAAATAGTGTCCCCGGAGTGGTCTTTTGAGTTTAGGGAATAGCCACAATTCGTAAAGTGTGAATACAGTGATTGTGAAACGATATGAGTTTCATTTTTGACGAAAAAGTCGCGAAGAATCAATTTAGTGTGAGGTGTGCATTTAGTGTGTTCGGTACCAATCGAGTTTTGACGCGTTTGAGGCCCAAAACATGTTTAAAAAGGGAATTGATCGATCCTTTACAAATTTCAAGTCTCAACAAGGTCTCTAATTGTAAATCGACGGTTTGCAAGCATCAAATCTTTAATTTTTTGGACGTGAGCTTCGTCGGTTGAGGTTGATGGTTGACCAGAGGGCTCTTCGGTCTTCAACGCGTTCTCTGCCTTCTTTGAACTTTTTATACCACTTCTAAACATTTCTTTCCGACATAGGAATTTTCACCGAATGCCTTCTGCAATATTCTGTATGTTTCCGCAAATAAAATTGAATGCAAGTTCTTTGCTCAATTAATTCAGACATTTCAAAAATCGCCCGAATCAGTTTAAAAAGCCAAGCGTAACTCAAACACTAATGAATATTTTTTACGACAAGTTTCACACAGAAGTCAAGGACAGTGCCATCAACCTAAAACAGAAAAAAAAAATATCGGAAATCCCCGTAAGCCCAGAGAATTTTAAATTGATAGTTGGTCTTACTTTTTGTACACAGTAATACACCTCTAGTCAGCTTAACTTTCGAATAGAGGTGTGTAGACTATTTCGCTATTTTATCTTCTCATTTCTTAAAGCAGTGACTGCAATGAGTGCTGCCAAGAGATTCGAACTTGATTCATCCTGAATGATAGTTTCACGCGTTAGCACTGAGACAATAGTCGTGTTTTTAAACATTTCGTTATGTATCTATTTATGATATTGATTTTATACTGTTGAAACTGGTACAATAAAAGCATACGCGACTTCCTTTAAAAATGGCAAATGAAAATTTTTAAGTTTTGTCCCATGCTAAGATTTAAACGCAGCTGATAAAAAAATTAAACAGCACGTATTGCTAAATGGTTTTTATTAGTTGGAGATTTCAGCTATTAAATGCTTAGTAGTCTAGTAAAATAAAAGCATGTTGCCACCTTAGGTAGGCATTCAGTTAAGTAGCACAATATAGTTAAAGCAGCACAGTTACAAGACGAAACAACTAACAGAATAGAGAAATCCTGAAGGTTATTTCCTTAAATGAAATATAATATACAAACTTGGGAATGGAAGATAGTTATTAGTCGTCGCGAAGAATATGCAAATCGCAACTGTCAAAATAGTTCATGCAAAGCACATTTTGGATCTTCATAACAGGAGTTATTGTTAAACAAGAGTATTGTAAAACTTAAAATGGAATTGCAAGTTGCATACCATGTCTTCTTCTTTTTCATCGGTGCAATAGAATATGGTGGGCCAAGGTTGTCTGCTTACTGTCAGATTTCCAGACAGAAGATGTATTCTTTTACAGGGTAGGGCTGTGAACACTACGCTTAATACACATATTAGACCAGGACCGACGGTCTAAGTGCATCCCGAACCACTACAAATATCCATGGCAACGTCGGGACTGAAAACACGAAACCTATGGCCCCAAGCAACAGAGCGCTAATCACTCGGACATCAGTTCTTCAGGTCCTATGTGTTCTTGAAAAAATATGGCAAACAAGAAGATTTTCTAAATCCTATACCAAAGAATGATGGAACTCGCATACTACTTTGGCTTCTTATGACATCTGAAGACCTCTAACACATATTTACGGTTATCGATGCTTTCACGAAATTCACATGAGTGTATCCTCTCAAAGTCATTTCCGCGCAAAATGCATTAAAGAAACTAAATTTACATCAAAAAGCATTTGGCAATCCATCTCGTATTATCGTTGGAAGAGTTTTAACTTTTCTATTTTTTCCCATACCTAGAGGAAATGGGTAAGTAGAAAGAGTGAATATAACATTGATACCAGTTCTTGTAGATCTTTAAAATGGTTTAAACACACAGAAAAATGGTTTAAACACACAGACAAAATGCAACTGGTATTAAAAGGCCCGACATGCATATGTACTAAATGGACACCTTTTGAATATTTAATAGAGTGAAAATGAAAATAAAGATGACCTACAAATAGTCGAGGACTTACAAGAAGAATAAACAAAATACTTTTAACTTCACTCTGGTAATGTACTATGTAGTAGATTCCTTGTTATTTAGGAATCACTGATTCTTAATATAAAATATTTTTTTTTCAAAATAGTTTTACTCTTGTTCATCAAAATTGTGCATTGCGCTTAAATTCAATAAATAATAATTATTGTATGGCGTGTCATTTTTTTTAATGTAGCTGGCAAACACTTAGATAGTTGTCTTTGATGCCTTTGATGCGCTGCACCGACGTTATTCATTCAGGCTTACTCATTAGGTGCGCGTAGCTTGAAGATAAGCCACGGACGCAGAGTAACATTACCCCCGCAATACTCTCCCCGATCATGTTAGACCGGGATCTACGTTTTTGAAGTGGATTCCGAACCATTACAAACATCCATGGCACCGCCGGGACTTGAACCCGAAACCTGTGGTACCAGCGTCAGAGCGCGCAACCACTCGGCCATTCAGGCCCTTGGCGTATCAATTTAAATCAATAACAAAATATTCTTTATTAGGCACTTTGACCTAATTCATTTATTAATACAAGAGCAGTTATGCAGCAGCTTCAAGTTATCCAAAGTACCAGCATTTGTTATATCGAACTAAAATTTTGCCATCGCAATTCGTAATGAACAACCAGGAGTACCTTGTGGGGAATCACACTTTCCTGATTAAGCCTATTAATAATATTTACCGAATAACAGATATAATTTGACAGCTATTGATTTTTTTTTTTTTTTTGGTCTGCATAATTTGCCAGATTTGGAATCGAGCACACTCAGTTTTCAAACGAAAATTTCTATTTACTGTGTTGTTCCAAGTTTTTAAAAGGTCACAGACACATATTGTGCAAACATTATTTAAGCAAAATACGCTCTGTCTGCATAATTGTTTACTTGCAGTCAGTTGCTAGTTACAAAGAACACATTTTAGCTAAAGTCAATAAATTTAGTAAAAGCTATATTGACTGCTTTGTGTTTGACAAAGCATTTACTCATAAAAAATCTTTTAAAAGTGGTGATCAATAGGAAACAAATGTAGTGAATTAATTGAATGGATGAAACAGAATTTTAAATTTCAACTTGTTCTTTTTTGGGGTGCTACTTGAATGGTATGATAGAAGGAAATTTTAGGCCATGCTTTATCTTGGTGAAGAGTAATATATTTTCAATTAGTTATGATGACAACAATTTCTGAGACACAATATGAATTTGTTAACGATAATACTGTACATTAATTGTCCGTGTCTTTTGATTACACCAAAATGAGTTTATATAATAAACCACTATAATTATATATTTTTGTCAAGATTTATCACCAGTTATACCACAAAATTTACCGCTTCATTGGATATATGCTTGATCTGGCTGCACAGTTAGGTTTTTTCATAAACTTCCAGCCATTTCGTTGAGCGTTTGGGATTACAGTATGCACTTTTCAATACAATTAATTATACGGGCCAAAATATTTATACTTACAAATCTGTAAAAACTGCAATTTCTGCTTATTTGTTAATTTGTGTGGAACCCATTTTTGTCAAGATTTATGACATTTTCAAATGCTGCAAGATGTCTCGAAACTGTTTCTATGCTTATTTCCTAAATCAAGAGCAAATTCTTAAGAAATTATCACAGAGTTAGCTTTATATGTTGAGGTCACAACCCCAATTCATTTATTAATACAAGGCCTAATTCATTTATTAATACAAGAGCAGTTATGCAGCAGCTTCAAGTTATCCAAAGTACCAGCATTTGTTATATCGAACTAAAATTTTGCCATCGCAATTCGTAATGAACAACCAGGAGTACCTTGTGGGGAATCACACTTTCCTGATTAAGCCTATTAATAATATTTACCGAATAACAGATATAATTTGACAACTATTGATTTTTATTGATTTTTTTTTTTTTGGTCTGCATAATTTGCCAGATTTGGAATCGAGCACACTCAGTTTTCAAACGAAAATTTCTATTTACTGTGTTGTTCCAAGTTTTTAAAAGGTCACAGACACATATTGTGCAAACATTATTTAAGCAAAATACGCTCTGTCTGCATCATTGTTTACTTGCAGTCAGTTGCTAGTTACAAAGAACACATTTTAGCTAAAGTCAATAAATTTAGTAAAAAAGCTATATTGACTGCTTTGTGTTTGACAAAGCATTTACTCATAAAAAATCTTTTAAAAGTGGTGATCAATAGGAAACAAATGTAGTGAATTAATTGAATGGATGAAACAGAATTTTAAATTTCAACTTGTTCTTTTTTGGGGTGCTACTTGAATGGTATGATAGAAGGAAATTTTAGGCCATGCTTTATCTTGGTGAAGAGTAATATATTTTCAATTAGTTATGATGACAACAATTTCTGAGACACAATATGAATTTGTTAACAATAATACTGTACATTAATTGTCCGTGTCTTTTGATTACACCAAAATGAGTTTATATAATAAACCACTATAATTATATATTTTGTCAAGATTTATCACCAGTTATACCACAAAATTTACCGCTTCATTGGATATATGCTTGATCTGGCTGCACAGTTAGGTTTTTCATAAACTTCCAGCCATTTCGTTGAGCGTTTGGGATTACAGTATGCACTTTTCAATACAATTAATTATACGGGCCAAAATATTTATACTTACAAATCTGTAAAAACTGCAATTTCTGCTTATTTGTTAATTTGTGTGGAACCCATTTTTGTCAAGATTTATGACATTTTCAAATGCTGCAAGATGTCTCGAAACTGTTTCTATGCTTATTTCCTAAATCAAGAGCAAATTCTTAAGAAATTATCACAGAGTTAGCTTTATATGTTGAGGTCACAACCTAATTCATTTATTAATACAAGGCCTAATTCATTTATTAATACAAGAGCAGTTATGCAGCAGCTTCAAGTTATCCAAAGTACCAGCATTTGTTATATCGAACTAAAATTTTGCCATCGCAATTCGTAATGAACAACCAGGAGTACCTTGTGGGGGAATCACACTTTCCTGATTAAGCCTATTAATAATATTTACCGAATAACAGATATAATTTGACAGCTATTGATTTTTTTTTTTTTTTTTGGTCTGCATAATTTGCCAGATTTGGAATCGAGCACACTCAGTTTTCAAACGAAAATTTCTATTTACTGTGTTGTTCCAAGTTTTTAAAAGGTCACAGACACATATTGTGCAAACATTATTTAAGCAAAATACGCTCTGTCTGCATAATTGTTTACTTGCAGTCAGTTGCTAGTTACAAAGAACACATTTTAGCTAAAGTCAATAAATTTAGTAAAAGCTATATTGACTGCTTTGTGTTTGACAAAGCATTTACTCATAAAAAATCTTTTTTAAAAGTGGTGATCAATAGGAAACAAATGTAGTGAATTAATTGAATGGATGAAACAGAATTTTAAATTTCAACTTGTTCTTTTTTGGGGTGCTACTTGAATGGTATGATAGAAGGAAATTTTAGGCCATGCTTTATCTTGGTGAAGAGTAATATATTTTCAATTAGTTATGATGACAACAATTTCTGAGACACAATATGAATTTGTTAACAATAATACTGTACATTAATTGTCCGTGTCTTTTGATTACACCAAAATGAGTTTATATAATAAACCACTATAATTATATATTTTTGTCAAGATTTATCACCAGTTATACCACAAAATTTACCGCTTCATTGGATATATGCTTGATCTGGCTGCACAGTTAGGTTTTTCATAAACTTCCAGCCATTTCGTTGAGCGTTTGGGATTACAGTATGCACTTTTCAATACAATTAATTATACGGCCAAAATATTTATACTTACAAATCTGTAAAAACTGCAATTTCTGCTTATTTGTTAATTTGTGTGGAACCCATTTTTGTCAAGATTTATGACATTTTCAAATGCTGCAAGATGTCTCGGAAACTGTTTCTATGCTTATTTCCTAAATCAAGAGCAAATTCTTAAGAAATTATCACAGAGTTAGCTTTATATGTTGAGGTCACAACCTAATTCATTTATTAATACAAGGCCTAATTCATTTATTAATACAAGAGCAGTTATGCAGCAGCTTCAAGTTATCCAAAGTACCAGCATTTGTTATATCGAACTAAAATTTTGCCATCGCAATTCGTAATGAACAACCAGGAGTACCTTGTGGGGGAATCACACTTTCCTGATTAAGCCTATTAATAATATTTACCGAATAACAGATATAATTTGACAGCTATTGATTTTTTTTTTTTTTTTTTTGGTCTGCATAATTTGCCAGATTTGGAATCGAGCACACTCAGTTTTCAAACGAAAATTTCTATTTACTGTGTTGTTCCAAGTTTTTAAAAGGTCACAGACACATATTGTGCAAACATTATTTAAGCAAAATACGCTCTGTCTGCATCATTGTTTACTTGCAGTCAGTTGCTAGTTACAAAGAACACATTTTAGCTAAAGTCAATAAATTTAGTAAAAGCTATATTGACTGCTTTGTGTTTGACAAAGCATTTACTCATAAAAAAATCTTTTTAAAAAGTGGTGATCAATAGGAAACAAATGTAGTGAATTAATTGAATGGATGAAACAGAATTTTAAATTTCAACTTGTTCTTTTTTGGGGTGCTACTTGAATGGTATGATAGAAGGAAATTTTTAGGCCATGCTTTATCTTGGTGAAGAGTAATATATTTTCAATTAGTTATGATGACAACAATTTCTGAGACACAATATGAATTTGTTAACAATAATATGTACATTAATTGTCCGTGTCTTTTGATTACACCAAAATGAGTTTATATAATAAACCACTATAATTATATATTTTTGTCAAGATTTATCACCAGTTATACCACAAAATTTACCGCTTCATTGGATATATGCTTGATCTGGCTGCACAGTTAGGTTTTTTCATAAACTTCAGCCATTTCGTTGAGCGTTTGGGATTACAGTATGCACTTTCAATACAATTAATTATACGGGCCAAAATATTTATACTTACAAATCTGTAAAAACTGCAATTTCTGCTTATTTGTTAATTTGTGTGGAACCCATTTTTGTCAAGATTTATCACATTTTCAAATGCTGCAAGATGTCTCGAAACTGTTTCTATGCTTATTTCCTAAATCAAGAGCAAATTCTTAAGAAATTATCACAGAGTTAGCTTTATATGTTGAGGTCACAACATAATTAAAAGGATGCGATCAGATTTTACACGGTATTCATTTCTTAAGTTTAAATATCCTTTATTTAAACCATCATCTCACTGAAAACATTAGCTGCATTCTTCCTAAATGTATCATTAATGTTTCGTTGTTGCTATTTTACCCTTAATCAATAGGCCTAACTATCCTAAATTGTGCAAAAAAAATGACCGTAGAGTGACAAGCCAAACCAAACCTTAACCAATAGCAAGTTCTCAAACAATTATCTCAGGGTTAGCTTTTTATTTTCTATTCACAACATAATTTTAATGACATTTTCAGATTTTACACGGTATTCGTTTCTTCAGTTCAAATATTCTGATTTAAACCAACCATCATAAAAACATTAGATGCATTATTCCTAAAACACCTTTAATGTTTCGTGTTGCTTGGATAGCAGAATGTACAAGTTTCTATTCATACAGAAAAATGATGTGTACTTTGTCGAATTCCATGTTTCTAATTGTTTAAGACCCTTTTAAAAATATTATACAAAGAAACCACATATTATACAAACGAAACCACATATTATACAAACGAAACATAGACCACATATTATACAAACGAAATATAGACCACATATTATACAAACGAAATATGCTATTAAACAATGCACAGAATATGCAATAAAATAATATATAACACATTTATATTTATCTTAATACCGGTGCATATATTTTTATAGAACCTCAACTAATACTAAAATGTTCATTTCATTTGAAACTATCTAACACTACGCAGATTTAACCTTATTTAAATGTAAAGATTCATTAATAATTCATACTATTGAAAATAATCATAAATAATGTATAAATTTAAAAAAAAATCAAAAAGCAGTTTCTAAAAGTGCATCTGTTCATGATCAGCATTTTTTATTTGTTGTTGATGAAATTTTAGAAGAAAAACTATTTTCGTCTGTTATTTTCCACTACACAAATATTTTCTATTTTCTACTATTCCAACCCCAAACCTACTCAAATATTTGTGTTATTCCATTGTCGTATACATGGATTACTTTGGGTTTTCTGTAGCAAAAATTCATTTCCTTAACCAGTAGAGTTTGGGAAATGCTATTTTTCTGTTCTTCTAGCATATGTGTCTTTTTTTTTTTTTGTTTTTGTATTAAAAATGGATAGCGTTTCTTCTATTCTTATTTGTATAATCAAATTGTGCTATCCCTAGTGCCTTTTACGCATAATAATACAAACTAGTAATACTATTATTAATATATATAATAAAGAGAAATACAAAAATTAAAATATTAGAGGGACAAATATAAACGTTACAAAATTAACCTTGAAACATTAATAAAGTTAAAAAAATAAACCATATGATCTTAAAACATTTAATAAAAAAATATAAATTTAGATCATGTCTGATAACGAAGGAGTTTTCTTATTTCTCATGGAAAATTAGGATTCAAAGGAAATAGTTATAAATGAACAGTAATAGTAATGGTAATAGGTATAAATAGAGAAATGTTAAAAAAATGTTTAGCAAAATTTAATAATGAAAATAAATCAAAATTAGTTTTCAAATCCACTATATATATATAACAAAAGAAAAAGGCTTTTATAACTTTCTATAAATAATATTTTTAACTGCATAACTTATACTTTATACTACTGTGCATAAAAAGTAAGACCAGTTTTGAATTTACATTTCCATGCATATGGTATTTCAATTTTTAAGCTGTTGGCACTGTCCTTGACATCTGAGTGAAATTTTACGTCAAAATATTCAATAGTGCTTGAGTTACGCTTGGTTTTTTTGTGAGATGCTAAAAACTGATTCCGGCAATTTTTGAAATATCTCTTCAATTGACTCAAAACGATGTCACTGGAGTGGTCTTTTCAGTTTAGGAAATAGCCAGAGGTAGCACGATGCTAAATTAGATGAATACGGTGATTTGTGGAGCGATATGGGTTTCATTTTTTGGTGAAAAGGTCGCGAAGAATCAATGCAGTGTGAGCTGGCGCGTTCAGCGTTTTCGGTACCAACCAAGATTTGACGCGTTTGATGCCCAAAACATCTTTTAAAATTGAATTTTAAAAATTCCAACATCATCAGCAAGGTCTCTAATTGTAAATCGACTCTTTGCAAGCATCAAAGGTTTAATTTTTGGACGTGAGCTTCGTCGGTTGAGGTTGGTTGTCGACCAGAAGGCTGTTCGTCTTCAAAGTGTTCTCCGCCTTCTTTGAACTGTTTATACCATATTTCTTTTCCGATATAGGAATGTTCACCGAATGTCTTCTGCAACATTCTTTACGTTTCCGCAAACAAAATTTAACGCAAGTTCTTGCTCAATTTCACACAGATTGCAAGTCCTTGTAATATTTCACACAGATGTCAAGGACAGTGCCAACAACCTAAAAAAAAAAATAACACCATATGCCCGGCAAATTTAAATTTAAAAATGGCCTTATTTTTGGACACAGTAGTATAACTTTTTCCTCTTCTTCTGATTATATATCATCAATTTTAATATGTATTTGAATTTCATATTAAAAAACTATGAAAATTATAAATTCTAAACTGTATTTTACCTCTGAATATTTCAGAATTGTATTCTTTTATTTTTAAGTATTATTAGCTACATACAAAAGTAGTTCAAAAATAAACTTGTTTACGTCATTGAAAACAAATATAAGCGTTATTTCTAAAATGTAAATCTGTTTTACGTCATTCCTGATATATTTGCATTTGAGTTGAATTGTATTATACAGTAAATTAATCTCTGACCTTTGACATATTTACAATACATGAGTCCTTGGGATTCTTAAAGTATGCTTTTACATTTATGAATAAAACCAGTCCATTCCAAAATTAGATGTACAACGTTATAATTAATAATTCATGAGTGACTAAATGGCGACATGAAATAGAGCATTCATTTTCTCCTTAGTAGTTATATCCGAAACTCACGAAAAATATTCATTTTTTTAGCTTACCCATTTGAGGTATGAATATTTACTATTCTATATATTTCAAGAGTATTGACTGCATGCATGTACCTTGCTACTAATAATAAATGCACAAAATATTTTATGAACCGTGTATGCATATTTTAATAAAATATGAAAACTTTCAAAAATGTGAATGCTTACATATATTAAAAGAAAAATTGAAAAAAAAAAAAACTATTTTAATACTTTTAAATATTCCGGAATTTTTATTTTATTTTTCAACCTAAACGCATGAAATATTATTAGAAATTAGTTATATATTATTCATATTGTAAAATTTATTATTAGCTCTACTTTATCTTAAATATTTCATTTTTTCAGATATTACTATATTCATATTTGGTGTTATTAACAACAGAAGCATTAAATTTTTAGCGAATTGCTTATATATATATATGTACAAAAAAAATAATAATTAGTAATAATAAATACTGCTTAATAATCTTCAAATGTGAATAATAACATTATTAACAGAGACAGTTTTTAGGGAATTACTAATGCACACATATTTTCAAAATAATAATAATAATAATAATAAATAATTAAATAAATTTACTAATCTTTAAATGTGAATGATAACATTTTACATTTTCGAAAGATAAGTAATTTATTTTTTAAAATAAGGAAAAAAAAATACTTTTTTATCATACACAAGAGACCAAAAAAGGTATCAAAATGTTTATATTTAATATAAATATTTTATAAAAGGAATATGCATATCAAATGCCGGTAATTGCAAATGCATTAATATTTAATTAATAACTTAAATTTTTTTTTTTACATAAAAATAAAACCGTCAAAACAAAAATATATCATCTCAAATTTTTAAAAGGAGCATTAAAATTAATGAATCGCATTTATAAATTTAAAGAAAATGTCAAATTAATTCAATCGATTTCCTTGCCACTTAAGCGTTTCATTAAATATTTAATAAACAATTTACACACATTTAAAAAAAATAAAGAAAATATTCTCGAAGCAATTATTCACCTCATGTATTTAAAACAAAGATAAAACTTAAATTAATTTCACTTTGAATTAAACAGAAATATGCCAAAAATTAGTTTAATATTTCATTGCCACATAAACATTTAATTAAATATCGCATGGTTGAGTTAATAATATCAAAAAGCATTTAAGTGTGCCTATTTTTACTTAACAACTTCTAGTAATTCCATAACATTTTGGTATACGTGAAATTAATTATTGCAGCAGTAAAAAAAAAAATCATGTTTTTATAAAATTAATCTCCTTCTAAGCTTATCTTTTAATATCCCTGTACTTATAAGCACATTTTTTTTTTTTTTTTCTTCGCTATCTTCAGCACATTTTTCTCTTTTTTTTTTTTTTGCCAGAAAAGAATGTCATGTTTGGATACAGTTCATTGGCTAGCAGGAAAGTACCCAATTAATACATTTCATTAAGCTTTCCCAACGGAGAGGAGCGAATATCGTAGATGTAAAAAGTTTTTCCTTTTTCATTATTAAGACAAATTCTTAGGGTTTTTTTTTAATAAATATTTTTTTTATGACAGAGTTTTCATATTTTTTAATATGAATTCATTAGCTTTATTTTTTATTATTATCATTATTATAGTTGACTCAAAAAGTTTTTCAAAAAAATTTACAAAAACGCCTATGCGTTTTAGAACTGCATATATTAATAAAAGCAATAATTTTGATCTTTATATTAGTTTTAAAATGTAAATCATATAATTTTAAAATGCTGAAAATATTAAAAGCAAAATAATTTAATTATATATATATATATATATTTTTATATATAAACCTGTTATTCAGATTATATATACCACTAATAGTCTACCTATTATATAGAGAGTTAATTACCTTCCCAGAGGAGTAACATAGATAATTCATCCACTCACTTTTATGTGTCAAAACATTTTAATAGTTATTACTGTCTTTTTTTTTAATAATCAAAGACCCTGTCAGAATCGCTGTCTATTCTTCTCAGTTCTGAATGCAATAATTGCTGGCATTGTTAACAACAAAAAGCATTAAGTTTTTATTGAATTACTTTATATACGTATTTGGAAAATAATAAATTAATAAATAATTCTTATTAATCTCCAAATGTGAATAATAACGTTATTTCATATGTTTAAAAATGATAAAGAATTTTAATTTTCAATTTAAGGAAAAAAAACCACTTATTATCGTACATAACAGACGACAAAATAAGTATCAAAATGTTTACATTTATTATAAGTATTTTATAAAAATGTTATGCAAATTATATTCCGCTAATTGCAAATGCATTAATATTCAATTAACAATTTATATATTTCTTAAATAAAAATTAAATAGTTTTTTTTTAATAAATACTTTTTTTTTATGACGGAATTTTCATATTTTTTAATATGAATTCATTAGCATAATATTTTTTTTATTATAGTTGTTTCATATGAAGGGTTCGTGCAGGAAATTTACAAAAAACGACAATAAATTTTAGGAATAAAGTTATTAATAAAAGCAATAATTTTTATCTTTATAATTGCTTCAAAATGAAAATCATGTATTTTTAAAATATTCAAAATATTAAAAGCAAAATTATTTACATAATTTTTTGATATATAAACCTGATATTCAGATTATATGTACCATTAACAATCTGCCGATATGCATAGAGAGTTAATTACCTTCCCAGAGGACTATCATAGATAATTCATCCACTCACTTTCATGCGTCAAAACGATTTAATAGTTATTACTGTCTCTCTTTTAATAATCAAAAACGATGTCAGAATCGTTATTTATTCTTGTCAGTCCTGAATACAATGATTGTAGTGCAAATCGTTAACAGTCAAGTATGCAGGCTAAAATCTATAGGTAGAATATGCAGGCTAAAATCTATAGGTAGAATATGCAGGCTGCAGATTCTGTAGACTCCTGAATAATTTAGTATTGGTGTTCGTCAGAAAATATTTTACTTATAAATGTTATACTCTTGAATAAATTTTTAAGGGAATTATTAAAACTTGTTTTCAAAGCAAATTTAATTTTGTAAATTGATTTCTAAATTTTATCACATTTTAAATCCTTTAGCTTGAAATAAAACTCGACTGGCTATTGGCATGACATTCTTTTTTTTGAAATATAAGATTGACAGAAGAGCTTTAATGAAAAAAAAAATATTACATCTATAAGATAAATCTATTTTATGCGTATAAATGAAATTGAAATTTAGCTAAACAATGTTTGTGAATCAAAATGGAATAAAAAAGCTATACAATGCCTGTATTGAATTATTTTCAGGATACTTCTTGAAAGTTCATCTAAAATTTGTATTTGAAAGGGAATTTCTTACTCAAAATTAAATTAAAGTAAAGAAAAAAATTCTAAAATTTTAGAATTTTCTAATATTTTTTACAATAGTCAAATCTTGAAAGATTAGACGAGGCTTATTGATGCATACGCTAAACACATGCAAAAATTAAAATATTTGGGAAGTAAATTTTTTATTAGGAACTAATTTAATGTAAAACAAATCTAAAAATAAGTTCAGGTTCAAATTTCGTGATTAATTTCATATCATAAAAGATTATTGCAATGATTTACTTATTTAATTTTGCTATTAACACTATATACACATACACAAAAAATAATAATTAATTTAATATTATTCTACGGAAAAGTAAGGAATTGTTTCTCCAAAAAATGGAGTCTAAAAAGTTTGACGAATTATTCTCAAAATTTTTACAAATAATCAATAATAAATTAAAAGATGGAATATTATAATGTGATGCCATGATACCGTTTAAATAAGTATTTTTACTTTAATGAATACGTAAGTAAATGTAATTGCATCAACTGCATATTTCAATAACATCATACGAATAAAAATAATTGTGCCTGATAATATGAAAAAATTCTACCTCGTATATACAAACATTCATCTTTTTGAACACAGAGCGATATATCCATAATATAATCATCAATTTTTTTTCAAATTTATATTTAATCAACTCATTAAAATTTTTTTACCTTTATTTCTTTATAAATTTCCGATAAATCCTATTCAATTTCTAAATCTTTCTAATTTATATATTTAGCATAATTTGTATATTATATAACTATTCCCATGTCGTTGAGATGGGAATTTATATGTAAAATTTGGGAATGAATTCGAAAAATATTATAGGGTAAGTTATATCATATTTATTTCAATAAATTGTATATCTTTAAAGAAGTCTATTGTAACCATCATTCCTGTGTTATCTATTCAGCAATATTTTTATTAATATTGTAAGGAAATTCCATCTATTATAACTTCCCTTGAAATATGTTGTTGTCAAGGAAATGCTGTTTAGCGAAACCAATACTGAACTTACATATTTATTTTAATGTTGTACTGCTGTAATAATGTTAATAGACAAAATAGACAGATTTCAGAAACAAATTGAAATGATTTTCATACTATTTACACGTTCGCTACTTTTATATTCAAATAGTATACGCTATGTATATCTATTCACGTAAAATATATCAATAGCATACGCATGACGACTTATTTAAAATATATTACTAATGATTATGAATTTATAAAAATGTTCTCTTAAAAATGTGTAATTTAAACTAATGAAAATATGTAAAGTGTGTGAAAAATATGAAATTATATAAATATGTAAATTATATAAATATGTAAATATATAGATTATTGAAAATCGCATATGTTATTTAAATAAACAACTTCTTGTGTTTGTCTGGGTTAGAATAGCCCCACTGAATCCCATGTATGCCATAAAAAGCGACTAAAATGGGTACCCAGTGTCCGAGAGTGTAACCGGATGGGTAAAGGGTGCCCATGGGCAAAGGGTGCCCCATGTCTTTGTGGTGGCTTTGGTGCCCCATGTCTTTGTACCGAAAGGTCAACAACAGCTGTATTTTTTTACCCTTTATCATGACTCGACAGTTTAAGTGGGTTCATGGACTTCGTCTAAATGTTGCTGTCAACCAAGTGGTATAAGAAACAATGACAACAAACAAGTAATATATGTAAAAAAAAAAAATAAGTCAATACCTACTTTTATTTCCCTATATTGCCGAAAGTTCTTTATAAATAATTTTCATTAATTTTTTAAGTTTATCTGGCGCCATCTATTGGTAGATATATGCAACTTAAATCTAAAATAAACTACAATTAATTAATTAAATTTAATTACTGAATTAATATATGAAAAACTGTTTTAACATCAAGTATCATCCACTACAAGTTCAAAAAAAATGTATTTGAATTTGAGTGATGAATAAAAAGTATTTAAGTAACGATTGAACATTTGAACAAGATATACATTGGGAGAGTGTGAGCTAATAGAAGGAATTGAATAAGTAACAATCTTTGATTTAGATTAAATAAAAAATTTATTCTATTAAAATTTTATTCTAAAATAAAAGCATTGATTTTTTCCACTTAAAAAGGGAATTACGAATTTATTCATTCAATTTATTTATTTATTTTTTAAAAGTAATATTTTTAGAAATAAAAGTATTATCAAAAACAATACTACTTTTAGAAGTCAAAATAATACTTTTAAAAATAAAAATACTAATTTTAGAAATAAAAACTAATTTTAATAGAAATAGTTTTTTGTCGCTCTTATAGTATTTAACAATCACCTCGAAACATAATTTTCCCCTTCTCTCTCTTTTATCAAACTGCTGTGGCAATCAGAGTGTCGACATTGACTTTTAAGAAAGATTTACTCTCTCATATTATTAGAAACGAAAATCAAACACGGGCAGAAAATAATCACTTTCAGTCTCTGGAGTGTAGTGATTAATAAATTACGTCTGGTGCTCTTAACAAAGAAACCATTTACATCCACAAAATAAGAGTTAGGAAACCATCAGGTCTCTTTGAGAGCACTACTTTGTTGTAAGCGCAAACTATCCATAAATTTGCATACGTTAGAAGATGTTTGCGTGATCGTGTTTCATCAGAGTTTCAGTTTTTAGCCGGTTTCGTGACAATTAAGGACGGATAGAACTGACCAAGTAATCGGATGTTATTTCTGGAACGTTGTAATCAGAGTATTGATATCTACCTTCCTTTTAAAACACCTTTTCAAAAGAATGAGCTAACTTTAAAACTAATAGAGATAAAAATAAAAAAGATGTATAGTTGGAACAAATGGCAAATGTGCATTGTCAAGAATTTTAACAATATCCCAATTTGTTGAAAACATGAAGTTTAGAATTCCAAATAGTACTGAAGAATGAATATCTCTGAAGCGTTTAAAGTTAATCTAAAAACAACTTTTAACTGTTTTTTTTTTTTCAATTCTTACTTTTAGTTCACACTCTCCCTATATATATTTATATATCTTATTTAAATCTCCAATCGTTAACAAATTTCTTTTTATTCATCCATTCAAGTTCAAATACATTTTTTTAAACTTGTAGTGGATGACACTTGATTTTAATAGTTTTTTTTCGAATATTAATTCATTAATTAAATTTAATTAATATTAATATATAATAATATTAATAGGAAATATCATATATATATATACAAAGGAAAATAAAAAATGCAAGGAAATTCGCTTACTATTTTGCCACTTAACATTTTATTATGTCATATATATATATATATATATATATATATACATATTTATATTAATTGTAATTATTTAATAAAAAGTAACTAAAATAAAAATTTATCTTTGTTGACCTAAGTAGGAATTGACTTAATTTTTTTTTACATTACTTGTTTATGATGACTGTAATATTAAGAAGTTAATTAATTATAAGAAATTTTTTTCTATTTTAGGATGTTATAAAGGGTAATTTATGTTATATAATATATACCTATCAGTAAGCAATAAATTTACCCGTGCGTGTAACACAAAAATCTTCTTGTGCTTGAAATGACTTTGAAATGGTATTGATGAGCTGAAATAGATGCCGCAGGTATCTTGTGAAAAGAAATTGGTCTTGTTTTTGTAAATTCATTGGTTATGATGCCCATGTTTGTACTTTTTGTGTATTGTTAGAATAGCAAAATAAGTAAATGTAAAGAAATATAAGACTTATCTTTACTTCCTTTCCTAATATTCAGTAGTTGTTGTTCTAATGCATGCTGGCATTACAGAGACAGTTAACCTTTATGCCATAGGCAAGGGCTGCACCACTATTACTCATTTAGCAGTACCCAAGGAACACGTATAGCTCAAAGATATTCTAAGGACGCGAGTAACACTATCCCCAAAACGATCCACGATCATATTAGACAGGGACCTACGGTTTAAAGTGGGATTCCGAACCACTACAAACATCCATGGTGACCGATGTTTTATTCGAACCCAAAAATTTGTGGTACCAAACGCCACACCGCTAGCCACTCGGCCATTAGGCCTCCTACATATTCAGTAATAAATAAGTATAAACAATTTTTACAAATATACGTTCGTGGTGATGAATCAGAATTAACATAATCATTCGACCAGGACTACGGCACTGCAGTCACATCAACATCAGTAGATGTCCTATTGCATTCATTTAACCTTTAATATCCACTACCTTTACTCAAGCATTTTAATATATCCTTCACTCACTTTTACCTCAAGTGCCCTTTAACTGTTCAACACTATATTTTGTGACAAAGTTTCACATGCCCGTAACTCTGTATTAGTTTGACCTCTGTAGTAACTCTATATGTTATTTTAATATGCAATGCAATCTAAACTTTGTTTATGTAACAGCAACGAAAGATTCTACTTGCCATCCCACAGTACCAATTATTAATTTCCCATCTGAAAACATCATCCATCAATTTAATAGACTTGTGTTGTTCTCATTTACGTAACAAGCAATTTATAACAGCTGGTTGAACATTAGGTGTCTTCATCACCTTTTAGAGAATTAATAAATATCGATATTTTAAAGAAAGAAAAGAAAGTTTATTTATTTAAATTTGCAAAATGTATTCCTATTTTTTTACTAAGTGAAAGCCGTTATAATATGCAATCTTTAAGCAATTTAATCATTATTCAAAAATGTATTCAGTGGTTTAAGTTTTTCAATGGTGTATTATTTTTCATAGATATTTACAGTGCTCTTATTTATTTTCAATGTACAGTTTATAGTAAGTTCTTCAGTTTATTATATTTTATAAATTACCCAATTTAATCAATTCTATAGAATGAAAAGTAATACGGAACTAAATTGAATTATATCGTTTGGAATAATAACTGAAAATTGGTTTTCTAAAGTGCATATAACGCGGAGTTTTTTTTTTTTTTGCTGTCTTCAACTTGAAACATACCGTCTGTTATTCAAATAATAAATTTACCATGCGCATGATTTTCGGTGAATTTATTTGCGCGGAAGAAAACTCTGTTCTCTCTCACGAACTTTTCTCTGTAATCACGAACCGTGAAATGAGCAATAAAATGCTTCATGCAGTTGAGTTTCATAGGAAAAATGGTGGATGAACGCACAAAGATGAACTTTTTGAGTGGCAAAGGCGATTTGTTTCTGGTTAAAGAAAACGAATCTAGTCCGTCTGATAAGGTCTTAATAATAATTGTTTGCACGAGAAAAGTGAATTTCAAACAAAATAATGTTTTAATAAAATATATTTAATTATCAAATAAAAATTCATCAGTAAAAATATTTTTAAAAATATGAGAATTTTTAATCTGCATTTTCTTTCAATTTTCTGAGCAAAAGCTTGCAAGTTAATATAATTCTTATTTTACATTATAAGCAGTTGGTTATATTTATGAAGATTATTGAAGTTCACAGTTTTTAAAATTTAAGACAAATATATAAAATTCAAAACACTACAGCCTAGCATTTCATATTAATCCACATTTCCATATATTACTATAATCTTAAAATATTTTAAGGAACATTTTATAATCTTTAACTTACGTTATTTATTTATTTAATATTTGTAGAAATATAAAAGGTGTAATTTATATATCCCATAATTATCTTTACCATCCTATCTATTGTGCCAGAAAATATACTTTCAGAGGTCATCAAAGTTTGCAAAAGCGGACAATAGCAAAAAGATTTCATCTAGCCTCATCAACAGCGGTAAGACAAGAATGAAAAGCTACACCCAAACGATGATTACTTCATCGATTCAAACCAATTTAATTTTTTAAGGGAGTGTTCATCATTTGCCCTTTTTTTTTTTTCCTTCATCCTTCTCAATTTAATAGATCGTTTGTTTGCGGAACAAAGATCGCACGCACAAGAAAAATAACACTTTTTCCCGATAATTCACCTTCCGGTACTACTTTTTTTTTTAAATGTCTCTCTCTCTGCTTTTTTAATATTTGCTTCCCTTTTCTTGCTTTCACTTCACTTCATGATAATCTTTTTTCCTTTTTTTTTAATCTTTGGATGAATAAATGAAGAAATCAATCATCGGTGTCAGTTGCAAAACGGAAAAAATGACATATCGTTAAGCAAAAGTTAATAAAGGGAAAATTTCGCATTTAGCAAATTTTAATTGAATGTGCAAGAAAAAAAGTAATGATATGGTTGGTTGTGAATATATATGCCATTAGTTTTCCCATTGTTAAAAACTACTGTGATTATTCTAGTTTTAATACGCAAGTGCAATTTCTCAAAGGTTTTTTTTTTTTTTGTGAATTACATCAATTTATTCATTGAATTATATTCAACTTTTAACAGAAACCAACTATACTTTCCGTTAGCTGGACATAACCTTTTGCCAAATGTAAATTACTGCCAATACAATGCCATAATCAAAAATCCATTGCACATTAATGTTGTAATTCATTGTATCACGAAAGTAATTGAAACAACAAAAATATATCTTATTTATTATGTTAAGACTTATACAATATTCTAAATGAAATGAAAAAGTATTATTAATAGATAACAGCAGTGAATAAGGATAATAGAAATTTCTATTCTATTTTTTTTTCAATTTTTGTAAACAAAAGTTTGCAATTTAGTATAATTCATATTTTACATTATAGGCAAATGGTTATATTTATTCGAAAGTTATTGTAGTTCATATCTTCGTCTAATTTTTATAATTTAAGACATATAAAATTAAAAACCCTACATCTTAGATTTTCGTATTAATTCATATTTCCATCAATTTTTTAATCTTAAAATATTTTAATGTACATTTTATATTCTTTAACTTATGTCATTTATCTATTTAATATTCGTAGAAATATAAAAGGTCCAATTTATATATCCCAGAATCATCTGTACTATCCTTTCTATTAAAGTATATTTTCTGGGACAATATACTTTCTGAGGTCATCAAAGTTTGCAAAAAGCGGACAATAGCAAAAAGATTTCATCTAGTCTCATCAACAGCAGTAAGACAAGAATGAAAAGCTACACCCAAACGATGATTACTTCATCGATTCAATCCAATTTAATTTTTTAAGGGAGTGTTCATCATTTGCCCCCTTTTTTTTTCCTCATCCTTCTCAATTTAATAGATCGTTTGTTTGCGGAACAAAAAGATCGCATGCACAAGAAAAATAACACTTTTCCCGATAATTCACCTTCCTGTACATTTTTTTTAAATGTCTCTCTCTCTCTGCTTTTTAATATTTGCTTCTTCCCTTTCTTGCTTTCACTTTACTTCATGATAATCTTTTTCCCTGTTTTTTTTAATCTTTGGATGAATAAATGAAGAAATCAATCATCGGTGTCAGTTGCAAAAGGGAAAAAAATGACATATCGTTAAGCAAAAGTTAATAAAGGGAAAATTTCGCATTTAGGAAATTTTAATTGAATGTGCAAGAAGAAATGCAATGATACGATTTGGTTGGTTGTGAATGTATATGCCATTAGTTTTCCATTGTTAAAAAATAATGTGATTATTCTAGGTTTAATATGCGAGTATAATTAGCCAAATGTTTTTTTTTTTTTTTTGTAAATTACATCAATTTATTCATTGAATTATATTCAACTTTCAACGGAAAACAACTTTACTTTCCGTTAGCAGGACATAATTTTTTGTGAAATGTAAATAATCCCCAATACAACGTCATAATCAAAAATTAATTCCACATTAATGTTGTAATTCATTGTATCACGACAGTAATAGAAAAAAAAAATATATCTTGTTTATTATGTTAAGACTTGTACAATATTCTAAATGAAATGAAAAGAAAAGTACCAATAATGGATAACAGTAGTGAATATGGATAATAGAAATTTCTATTCTACGTTTTTTCTGAATTTTTGTAAAAAAAAAACTTTGCAAGTTAGTATAATTCATATTTTACATTGTAGGCAAGTGGCATTAATAAGTTATTGTAGTTAATAGTTTCATCTTTTTTTTATAATTTACGACAAATTTATAAAATTCAAAACTGTGCAATCAAGTTTTTCATATTAATCAGCATTTCCATAAATTATTGTAATCTTAAAATTTCCTTTAATCAACATTTTTCCATCTTCAAATTTTATGTCATTTATTTATTTAATATTCTTCAAAAATAAAAAAAGATGTAATTTATATATCCAAGAATTATCTTTACTATGGAATCTATTGTCCTAGAATATATACTTTCTGAGGTCATCAAAGTTTGCAAAAGCGGACAATAGCAAAAAGATTTCATCTAGCCTCATCAACAGCAGTAAGACAAGAATGAAAAGCTACACCCAAACGATGATTACTTCATCGATTCAATACAATTTAATTTTTTTTAAGGGAGGGTTCATCATTTGCCCCCTTTTTTTTCTTCCATCCTTCTCAATTTAATAGATCGTTTGTTTGCGGAAAAAAAGATCGCATGCACAAGAAAAATAACACTTTTCCCGATAATTCACCTTCCGGTATTCTTTTTTAAATGTATCTCTCTCTGCTTTTTAATATTTGCTTCTTCCCTTTCTTGCTTTCACTTCACTTCATGATAATCTTTTTTCCTTTTTTTTTTTAAATCTTTGGATGAATAAATGAAGAAATCAATCATCGGTGTCAGTTGCAAAGGGCAAAAAAAAAAAAATGACATATCGTTAAGCAAAAGTTAATAAAGGGAAAATTTCGCATTTAGGAATATTTTAATTGAATGTGGAAGAAAAAAAGCAATGATATGGTTGGCTGTGAATATATATGCCATTAGTTTTCCCATTGTTAAAAACTACTGTGATTATTCTAGTTTTAATACGCAAGTGTAATTTCTCAAAGGTTTTTTGTGAATTACATCAATTTATTCATTGAATTATTTTCAATTTTCAACAAAAAACAGTTATACTTTTTTCGTTAGCTGGACATAATTTTTTGTCAAGTATAAATAATTTCAAATACATCACCATGATCGAAAATTCATTGCATTTTAATGTTGCAATTTATTGTATCACAAAAGTAATTGAAACAATAAAACATATTTTATTTATTATGTTTATAAAATAATCTAAATGGATTGAAAAGTACCATTAATGGATAACAGTATTGAATAAGAATAATAGAAATCGAAATAAAACATACAATTTAAATTACAATAATATGTAAATAATATCACAAAATTAATTTAAAAGTCACGTATATTACGTGCCGTTTTCTTTACTTCTTGTAAGTATATGCTTGTTTGTTGATAAGTATAAAAATCGCAGAAGTAACAGCAGAAATTAAATAAAAAATTTTTTCAGAATTGTTTAAAATAGTTCTGATTTTGAATATAAATAATTAACTCCCTTGCACTACAGTCCACCATGGCCTTCCAACTATTGGCAGATTTCAAAACAGAAGATGTTTTCCTTTTTACTGGGTAGGGTTATCAGTGCAACACTTCAGTGACATATTAGTCCGGGATCTACAGTTTAAAGGGAATTTAAAAAAACTGCAAACATCCATTGCAACGCCATGCGATGGCACTGAGCCCCAGAAGTCTAATCAATCGGCCATTAGGCCCCTGATTTTGAGTATAAAGAGAGCCAAATAAACCGTATTAAATATGAATGCTGACTAAAACAGGATTTCGATCTTGTTTTTATGTCATGCTGTATTACCCTATAAACCGACAGCGTGATGATCATGATATGATATTATTGGTTGAAAATAAACTTATCCGCCTGGCATCTTTCAACTCATCGCTCTTGAATACGTTGCAATCCAAAAAAAAAATACCACATTTCCTTCAATTCCATGCATTCACCAAAAACAAAAAAAACATTCTCTAGTTTGACATAAAAGGTGATATTCCTCTGAGAGAAGAAAGAAAGTCACCTTTATACTTTCACTTTAATCAGTAGACATTAGTTCTTTTTATTTCATTTCCGTAATTGTATAAATTTAAGTTCAGTGAAACACTCGTTTACTCATTTGCTTTGAAATATCATGTTCTTCGCGATGAAACCTGAAATTCTTTGAATAGTTATTTGACGATATATATTTGGTGAGAAATACCTCCTGGTTAACCGTAAATAATAATTTTATAATTATAACTTCCAAAGAGCAATGACTTTAATTTGACGTTAGAAATGCAATTTAAACTTATGGAAAGCGTTATTTTCAAATGTTAGCAATTTGAAGGACCTGATGGCCGAGTGACAAGCCCTCTGGCGTTCAGTGCCACATGCTTCGAATTCGAGTCTCGGTGGTTACATGGATGTTTGTAATGGTTCGGAATCCACTTTTACAATGTAGGTGCCAGTTTAATACGACCGTAGAGCTTTGGGCGTTGGTTCAGACAACCATGTACTGTAAAAAGAAAAATATCTAATGTCTCGAAATCTGCAGTAGGAAGATGGACTTGGACCATCATAGGGTTGTTGCACCACTGTTTATAATGAGCGATTTGAAATGGTTATTCATTACTGATACGATAGATATGCAGCAGGTTCAGCTTTTTGAGGTGGCCAACCAACGCTGCTACATTGCAGCTACTGTTTGAAAAGGAGTATTCGTGTAGATCAATTGCAAATTTAAGCCATCCCATACTTTCCCTCGAGCCTAATGGAAAAAATTTCTGGCTTTCAGATTTTGATCCTTCCCGGGAAAATCTGAAAGTTTTTAGAAAGGTTTCGTTTGTTATTTTAATTAGAGGTCTCTCTTTTCAAAAATTAACGTGCTATTTACCAGGACATTTCTGCCTGAATTTCGAACCTTTATTACAGTAACAGAGATTCAAAATTAGAATTTTTGTTAATTGGGAATTATTTCAAATAAAAATTAACCCTTAAATACTTGTAAATTAATTAGTTTTATTAATTTATGAAATGAGTTTTTATGAATATTTTATGACTTTAATTTTATTTATTTAAGTTCTAATAATAAATTACCTATGTCATAGGATTGAAACAGTAAATACATTTGTAAGCATGGGAAGTAATTCTATTATGTTTGTATGATGCGATACTTAAATATTAAAAATTAATTTATCTATTTATTTAAATATAAAAAAATAATTCCTAAAATTTTAATAATTCTAATTCCATTAATGTATAATAATTTCTCAAGTTGTTACAAATAATCTCATTACTTTTTAAAGAAAAATACATGAATGAATAAAATTTAATTTCTTTAACATTTACATAATTTATCATGAAGCAGTAATTAAAAGGGAAAATAAGTTTTTGTCTAAACCAGAATAGATAATAAAAGTATTTTACTTTCTTGAAATTTAATTACATTATTTAAAAAAAGATTATAATTCATGGAAATTATTTAAAACATATTTATTTAACATTCAAGGTATTATTAAATCTATCACTTATTTTTCTATCAATTTTATTCGAAATAAAAAAAGTTAATTAATTCACATTTGCAATTAAGCTTTACGGATAAGCTTTTTGTAATAAGATACAAAGTTTCAAATAAATATATTCATTAAAATTCCTTCATACAATTAAGGACTGTCTTAATAATCCATAATGATTAATTCTCATTCCTAATTACAATTCTAGAAAGAGGACATATTTTTAAATAACTACAATAAAGTTGGAACTTCAATTAAATTATTTAAAAATTATGAATTTGAAATAATAAGTTATTGAAACTTTAGAGAAAAAAATCGACCTCTCACCTATTGAAAATTAAAAATAATTAAAAGTTTAATGAATTATTATCATTAATTAATTTCACTTAAAAATAAAATAGATTGTATTTATAATTAAAATGTTTTAGTTTCATTTCCACTATCTTTTTTCATTAAAATTGCAAATAAATTAATTAAATATATGTATATATATATATATAATTAAAAATTTGTTTTAAAGTTTGTTTTAATATCATGATTAAGTTTGCATAATTATTAATCAGATCCCACCGACCCAATAACAGAATTTTTCTGAAATTATTAAAAGAATTTCATTAATTTTTAAAGTAATGTGTTTTATTACTTTAATTAGAATTCAGATATTAATAATTCTACATTGAAAAGTTGTATGTATTTTTGTGAAATCAACTTTCCAAACTAATAATTATTTTGGCATCGTATATGAAAACGCAGTCAGGTTAGACCTATTTATTATTAAAAATGTTTCATTATCCATGGGCTGGATTATGTTGTTCAATAAATTCATGCTAGTATTAATAAAGGGGTATTAGCTATTTAGTTCTACACAAATTATTTAATCATTATTTTATATTAATATAAAATAATTATTAATTTATTTTTAATAAATTAATATAATTAATTATCTATAAATATATATACAATTATATATATATATATATATATATATATATATATATATTTTTAAATACAATAATGATTAAATAATTAATCATTATTTTATTTATTTTTATTAATTTATTTTATATTAATATTTTTATAAATACATTTTCAGGGATAAAAATTTGCTAATAAAATTTTTTTGTTTACTAAGCGGCACGAAAAAAAAAATGTAAAACTTAACAGTAGTATAAAAAGCAATTTGTTGTCAGTTTTAAATACTTTTGGTTCTATCAAAATTAGTAATAATGATCTGTCAAGCCTAAGTTTAATAGCGAACTATTGTAAACAATTTAGGTATTTTTTTAATTTGTTGCAAAACAAAATATATCGAAATGGTTTATTCATTGTTTATAATATTTTCATTGAAATAAAGCTGATGATTACTTAACTATTTATTTTAATTATTAACAATTTAAATCCATGAAACTGGATAGCGATGTTACGTGCATAATGTGCAAACATTATGGCATATAATAATCACCAAGCCTAATCTACTAAATACACATTGCTGAAATACTTTTTCAACTAAATATGTCATTATATAGTCTTTAAAGAATCATTAGTAAATTTTAATAGGGTTTTATGTCTCCTGAAATATTCATTTTTCTTCTTTAGTTAAAACGAATCCACCATTAGCATCGGCAAATTTTGAAAGCTTTGCGCTTTCGACAATATTTTAGTCTTTAGCTCAAGTAAATGTTGTATTATTGATCGATAGATCGTAATTGTATATATGAGGTATTATTGATAGAGAAAAACATTTTGAAATATGTGAAGTCAAATACAGTTAAGTTGAAGATAATAGAACTGAAAAAAGATTATTTACATATTTAGATCTGTAGTTTTAGGCAATTCCGACTTTAATATTCTGCATTAAGGAGCACAATGAAAGTTCCACGATTCATGATTATAAATGAACACAGATATGAATGAATTCCTTAAAACCGTAGCCTAAAAATTATGTTGGCTTCAGTTCAACAAGAAAGGATGCCATTGTGAACTCAATTTTACTTTTTGGGGTTACTATTTCTACAATATGAAGTCATCGTTGAACCAGATTGATACATTAAATGATGGTTCTTTTGAGAGCATGATGTTTCTTTGAATACACTAAATTGTGATTATTTTTAGAGTTATGATGATTCCTTGAATACGCTAAGTGGGGATTCTTTTGGGAGTTCTGATGATTCCTTGAATAAAAACTAAATTAAGATTTCTTTTTAGAATTAGTTTACTGAACTCCTCGCACCCATGTCATAATCGTAGCCTTACTCATCCTCGTACCCTTGACCATATAGCTTCCTACCAGTTTAAAAGGTGAAGATGAGAAATTAATGAAAAAAAGATTAAATTTAGGAAAAATTAACTTATGCAAAATTACTTTCAATAACAGGAGTAGTAACGAATTTAAATATAGAAATAAATTACATATAATAATTTATAAATACATAAACGATAGTGAAATAAAAATTTTACAATACAGAAAGAGCAAAAAACTATTATACAGTAAAGAAAATATTATAAAATATTTCATTCAAAAGAGTAAGAAAATACTCTTGTTTAAAGAGAAAAAATGTGGCTAAAGATAATTTAATTATTTCAGGTGTAATGGGGTTTAATTGCGGTCATTTTCATCTATGAAGTATAAAAAGTTGTTGATTGTTCATCCGGTTCATCAGTCAACTACATAAAAACGGAAATATGTCCTCATTAAAAAATAATCAATTAAATACTTAGTAGGAGGTTTGAGTAATAATTTCAGGCTGATTTAAATAATTTCCAAGCAATTGCCAATTTTTTAACCTTATTCATCCCTCTTTACTCTATGCAAATCTAGACTCCTTTTAGTATGTTTATAAATTCTGACGAATGCCTTTTTTAACACCGATTTTCATACTTTTCGTAAAAAAGATTAAAACGTAAAAGTACTTCCCGGAAGAGCTGCTGGTACCTCTGGTGCAGAGAACCATGGTGCGTGAAACTTTGTCAAATCGTAAGTTAAGTTGTCAAGTTGACCGATGGCTGGAATATAAATTTGGGATATTAGCAATTCACATGCGCCTTGGGGACCATAATAAATCAGGTTGAATCCTGTAACTCTAAGGGAGTAGAGTATGGCTTTGCAGCGTAAACACTTAATTCACACAGTAATTAATGCACGGGGATGTGCTTCTAAAATTAATTTCGATAATGATGAATGATTAGTTTTTACTCAACTAGCTCAACGCTTTGCATTAAATGCGTTTTGAAAGGCAATTACAGTTCATTAATTTAAAAAAAAAAAAAAGAACTTTTGAAGGCATTTCATTAAACTGGAGAGGAATTTTAATGAAATCAGTTGACTTGCATGCCTATTTGAAGTACTGATTAGCCTAATTATGTATGCATACTGTGTAAGCTGTTTAAAAAGGGGTTGTAAAAAATAATCGATTGTTTACCAGGATGGTAGTTATATTTTATCTTCAAATATGTAGGATCTCCAAATCGATTCATTTTAAACGTGATGTTTAAAGTAATTTTAATCTCAAATATGAAAAAAAAAAAAAAAAAAAATTATCGATTAATTTGAGTTTGTATACGAATATTTGATTAAAAATATTCTTAAATATTTAAATTTTAGAAAAATAGAGTTCTTGTTTTTTAATAAAAATAAACATTTTGTATATTTACTGCTATTAGAAAAATTATCTTCATGAGATAAAACGAAATTCAGACTTCTGATGAAATACATGGATACATTTTTCCTGAAGTTCTGATTATTAAAATAGTAATTATTTACAGCTTGGCGTATTTAAACGGTTTTAATCTTCAAATAAACTGAAAAATTATACAGAAAAAAATAATAATATTTAAAACACTCAAGTACTTTTTGAGTAAACAGTTGTTTCATTTATAATCGAAATAAACATTTTTTAATTTGAAATTATAAAATAAGGAACCCAACTAATGAATGAATGAAATGAATTAATCAAATAAATTAATAATAATGAATGCATAAATAAATGAATTCATAAATATTTTAGAAATTTTATCTCAAAACGTCTTTCTTATGAAAAGAAATTACGATATATGTATAGGTTACTAAGATTTAATTGGAATTTATAAATTTATTTTTATAAAATATTATTTTATTTATTTTATTAGCTTAATTATTTTTATATTATTTTAGTTATTTATTTTTTAAATAATTTTTTTTCTTTTTATTAATTTTTGATAAAAATTAAATATATTTAATCTTAAATTTTATAAAATATCTGTATCAAGAAACAGTAACTATTGACTTACTAATGAAACTTTCCAATGCTATTTCACTGCAATTAAGTAATGTGATTCTTTTTAATAATTCATATGACTTCATACAAATGACTTCAAACATTTATACATTTCAGCTATATTCAATTAAATTGATATAATTCAATGACACATATTTATTTAATTAATAAAAAGTTTAATTAAAAAATTGATAGTTTTATATTGAGATTTTATCATTTATTATAAAACAACTGACTATTTAACAAATAAAATACTTTTCCCATTTTACTTTCCAGATAATAAACAAAAGAAATCATTAGCTACGTAAAACCCTAGAAACTCTCCTAATGTTATAAAGAACCTTCTATATATATTTAAAATAAAAACAAAATCAACAATATACCTAAACTAGTCATTGGAGAAAAATTTCCTCCTTTTTTTCCTAGATATCATTTTTACTGTAATAATCTAGCTAATACAAAGTGATTACTTATTTTTTATTTATCTTTTGCAAAAAAAAAAAAAAAAAAAAAAAAAAGTTAAGAAGCTTAGATTGTAAGGTTTTAAAACGTAAATCGATCGTAACAAATGGAAACTAATGCTATTTAATAAAAAAGGACATTTAATAGATCGAGCGATTTCACATTAGTTTTGTACCTTTAAAAGTAACCAAAACAGCATTAAAAATAGAATGGGAGAAAAAAAAAGAGAAATGAATCTTCTGGCAAGACATCATCTGTGAATCTGTGAAACGATTGAATCTTAAAATTTTACTTTTGCTATTTTGCTTTACTTTACTTTTACTTTTGCCTAAGATATTAACTTAAATTAGATGTCGGTAGAAAATGAATCATCAGAAAATAATGTAGATAAAAATAAAAAAAAAAAAGATGACATTCTTGGATTTCTTCCACTTTTTTTTTTTTTCGAATGAAAGGAAATTTAGAAGTTAGAACGATGGTCATATAAACACTGAAAAGAGGACGACATTTTCTTTTTTTTCTTTTTCTATTATTTTTTATTTGAAAAATCTAAGAAAGATGAGATGTTTGTTTTTCTATTCCATTTTTCTTGGACAATCATGAAGCCCATTTCATGTATAAAAATAGAAAAGTCTTAAAAAATGCCATTCACTTTTTTTCCAGCCATTTTCCCTTTTAAGGGAAACGAAATCTTTTCTGTTTGTTTGCGGTAAAAGTGGAGATTTAAAGTTTCATGTCCGTGGCAGAAGGGAGATTTAGGCATAGATTTTATTTATTTATTTATTTTTATTCTGCAGAATCCACTACTTTTTTTCCTTTTTGCAGTACGGATGAACCTTTATAGTTCTATCCGCAAATGCTGTTTGCATCGAGGATTTAAACGTTTATAAAAATTGTGAAAAGACATTTTCGTTGTTTTCTTATTCCATGCACTATATTTTAAAAACCTTATAAATCTTAATGCAATTCTTTGCTTATTTATACATGAACATGGGTTTTAATGTTTCGTTTCGCGTCAATGGCTTAGTTTCGTTGAAATAGCATTTGTAGTCAATCGTTGTTGTCGTCTAAAATCAAGAAGTACTAAGTTAAAATGACATTTCTTTTTTGAAATTCAGATCATTTCTCAAAGGGAAAAGCAATACACAAAAAACCTTTTTTTGCATTAGCATCATTACCATTTTCAGTATACTGGACTGTCATGTTCCTTTGTTGACAGACATTAAACGTTGTCCGACTGGCATTGTTGACCAATTGGCTACCTCTTTGGCCCTTGGTACCACATGCTTCAGAGTCAAATCCTGGGCGTGACATGGATGTTTGATAGTGGTTCGGAATCTACTTTAAACTGTAGGTCACGGTTTAATTAGGCTAAAGTGTGCAAAAGATGACAGTAATTGTATAGTGCAGAATCCACTACTTTTTCTTTTCCAGTGCGGATCAATCTGTTTAGTTCTATCCGAAAATGCTGTTTGCATCGAGGATTTAAACGCTTATAAAAATTGTGAAAAGTCATTTTCGTTGTTTTCCTATTCCATGCACTATATTTTAAAAATCTTATAAATCTTAATGCAATTCTTTGCTTATTTATACATGCACATGGGCTTTAAAGTTTCGTTTCGCTTCAATGGCTTAGTTATGTTGAAATAGCATTTGTAGTCAATCATTGTTGTCGTCTAAAATCAAGAAGTACTAAGCTAAAATGACGTTTTTATTTTTTTTTTTGAAATTCAGATCATTTCGTAAAGAGAAAAACAATACACAAAAAACCTTTTTTTGCATTAGCATCATTACCATTTTCAGCATATTGGACTGGCATATTCCTTCGTTAACTGACATTGAATTCTTTACTTATTTATACATGCACATGAACTTTAAAGTTTCGTTTTTGCATCAATGACTTAGTTTCACTGAAATAGCATTTGTAGTCAATCGTTGTTGTCGTCTAACGTCAAGAAGTACTAAGCTAAAATGACATGTTTTTTTTTAAATTCCTATCATTTATGAAAAAAAAAAAAACAATAAAAAAAAAAACTTTTTTGCATTAGCTCATTACCATTTTCAGCATACTGGGCTGACATATTCCTTCTTTGGCTGACTGACATTAGTGCCTAGCGCTCTAGCCTTTGATACCACAGGCTTCAGAGTCGAAAATTGGGGGCGAATAATTGTTAGTGGTTCGGAATCCACTTTAAACTGTAGGTCCCGGTCTAATTACCATAAAGTGTGCAAAAAGATGTCCGTAGAGCTACAAACCAAACCAAACCAAACCAAACCAGACCATGTTCCTCCTAGTTATCATCTAATGATTTATGTAATTTTTGACCAGCATTGTGTCTGTAAAATTTAATAGTCACAGAGTTTGACAATGCATGCTTCTTTATAATAGGCTTATTCAGTTGCATAATAAGTATGCTAGTATGTTATATCTTGTGAAATATAATGGTGGATAATTTTATAATCGCAGGTATTCTAATATGCAAAAGCATTATAAAACTTTTGATTTGCTTTGTTTTTTTTTTCCGTGAAATGTTAAACTACAAAAAAAAAAAGGTTTTTCCCAATCGAAACAGTTATTTAATAACAAACTAAACTTCCTCAATAAATCTTTATTTAGGACTTTTCAAAATGATTTCTTGAAGGATCCTCCATTGCGCAATTGCTATGTCTGTTTCAATAAAAATCTGAAATTAAGTTGGAGAAATATAAAATTCTTCAAAAGTTAAATTTTTGTTGAAATGAATTTTTGCCCAAACCAACTTTTTAATTTAGAGATGAGATTTAGATTTATTTTTTGTACATTATTAAGAAATTAATAATATAGATAATCTATGAGCATCTTTTAAATATGCATCATCATGCTAAGGGAAGAAATTGTTTTGTTACAAGAGTATTTCTTCCTGAATTTTTCAAAGAACGTCGAAATTTTGGTATAAGAAAAACTTAATTTAACATATTTGAGTAGTATTATATATATTGTTATCAATAGTTATTTTAAACTTTACAAAATATTTCAACAGAAATTTGAGATAATAAGTGCAAAGGATTAAATTTGAATTCTTATTACACGAGGATATACGCCAGATTTACACAAAAATAAATTAACTATAAATTTTATAATATCGTGTATGTCAAAAATTTGATTTGTGAGAAACATTTTGAGGAGCATTAAAAGGATAGTTAAATTTAGATTTATGTCTGAAAAAGAACCATTAGCCAGTAAGCAACATTCATCAATTTTTCATATGATGCTGTTTTAAAAGGAGGGAAAATATATATATTTACATAAGTAAATAATAAAAAGAGGTAATGATATTTTGCATATTTATGTTATTATATATATTCATTTATATAAATAATATATTCATTTACATAAATAATATTGAATAATTTTTTATATTTTATTTATACTTTTAGGATATTATTATTAATGATTATATTATTAATGCACATTGAATAATTTGAATTATTAATCCTTCAAGTTTTTTTTTTTTTTTTTATTGATTTATGCTATGTTTTTATACTAATTTAATATAAGGTAGCCATCTTAATCTTGTATGAAATTCGGGAAGTTCTTTAGTAAAAATAACAAAGTTTCAATTTTATCTTCAAAAAAATTAAAATTTTACTAAATATTTTATAATTTTTAATAAATTGTGAATAATTATTTCTAGTTACTTTATATTATTCTGTAATAGCATTTAATAAACAAGTTTAAATTATAAATTTAGGATTAAATATAAAATAAATTGATTTGAATCAACAAAATAGATGTTTTTTTAAATAACAATTACAGTTATGAAATGAAATATTTCATCAAAAAACAATAAATATTTTGGTTTGAAAAATTAAATAATTAATTTCAATAAATATTGGAAGATTTCGACCAAAAAAAATTAATTTCTTGGGTTAGAATACTCGTTTTTATATGTAACACAAAAAGTATAAAAAAATACATTGTAAATATTCCCTTTATTAAAATAAAATTGATTTTTGTTTAAATCTTTCCTTCTATTCAAAAGGTGCCTTCGTGTACATTTGTGTCCGGGAAATTTCTACATTTTAATCAAAATGCTAGTTACCATAATTAAGCCCAACAAAAATACGGGACTTTAGTCGTCGTCAGGAACATACTTCCAGGCATAAAAATCCGTTAATTTATTTTCAGTTTAAGGCACTCATTAGTTATATTTCTGAAAGTTGGATTCCGATCTCTTTTTGGACAGTGATTATATTTGTACGTCCAAGTGGAAATCTTTATTTTCGTTAAATTTTCCTACTCGTATTTATTTTGCTTTTTTCTCTTCTTTTATTTGACTTAAAGGATGATTTAATGATAAGATAAAAAATTGAATGAACGTTGATGTGCACCTCATTATACGTATCCTATGCTTCACGTTTTCTACGAGTTACTTTTATGTTCTCGAATTTAAGGGGGACCCTTTTACTGCATTTTAGGTATATATATATAAATATATATATTAGTAATGTTTGTGTGTGGGTGGGTCGGAGTATATATATATATATATATATATATATAATACAATACGTAAAAAGAAAGCAAGAACTGGCAATAAATAAACTATTTTAATATTTTATCTAAATTTTAAGGTTCAAAGTATGTATAACAACGAAATTGAACATCATTAGACAAACAAAAAAATATCAAAAGATAGAACGGCTGAAACTGCATTAAATATCGTACAACTTATGCAAAATATAGAACAATAAAATATGAAACATGTTGTCCCAGAAACCAGAAAAAAAAATTATTAAAAATCAAAAAGAAATACTTATAAAACCCAAAATTAATTAATTGTAACATTCTTTGAGGATTGCTCTCATGGTATAAGTGCTCTCAGGATATTATAAGCCATGATATTTCTATTCGCTATATGGCATGATCCATATTAAAGACACACCTATAACCGTATTCCTATAACTTGTAGTAGAAAGAATAACCTTCAGCTTACAGTCACAAGAAAAAAAAATTTAGTAGTCTAGCTTGTTTCATAATGCAGAATTCGAGTCATGTGACAGAACCTCGAGATTGTTTAGTATATATTTTTCAACCATTAAGCGAGCTGACTGGTTGAGCGACTATGAACAATAATTTGCATATATGTAGTATCTTACTGGTATGATTTACTAATCGTTGCAGGGTGACTGTTAATTAGCAGCGTGAGAATGTGGAATGTTGCTGTAATTGATGGGATAATTTACTATTTCTTCGAAGAAAAGTGAGAGAAAGCACCCACAGTGCAGAGAATTTACGGAAATTGTAAATTAGGAAACATTTTTTTAATAATAAGAAAAAATGAATAAAAAGTGCTGCCGAAGAAATGTTTCTGAGACCCAATTGCTTTTAAAACAAGCTATTAAATTATTTTCTTTGCTACAATTTAAAAATATTGTGTTATAGGTGGACTTTTTTTATATTGTGGTTCATAATAATATTGCTATATTCTACTATTTGATACTGACTTTGGGCCTGTAGGTTGTAAGTCTATTGATAGTAAAGTGGAAATTTTGTTTGTTAAAGCTATATATTGTGGCCTCTTTAACAATATATCTAACTAAAGTAAAAGAGTAAAAAATATTAATGTTGACAACCAGCAAAAAACATCTTATATATGCATTTAATGTAAAAATAATTTTGATTTTGATAGTATTTTAAAGGTATAATTTATATATATAATATATATATATATATATATATATATATTTAAATTGATTTTATTATATTAATTCTAGATACTTAGTTGAAACTTCTCCAGTTTTCAAAATAGATGAAGGAAAAATCGTTGTTTTTAGAAAATAAGAAAAATGAACTATATATTACCTAGAAGAACACTGTCTTAAAATAAAAATGTTTTTTATTGTTTAATAACAAAGGACGAATATTTGAATGCGGGGATATTCTTGGTAGTAAAACCTTTTTTAAAACGGAAGCAACATGTCTCGTCGATACATGTTAACATGTCTAGTCAACAGTATTATTTTAACAAAAGAAGGGCGGCACCATATGCAAAATTTAAAATCATTAAACCTTAATGTTTCTTTTAAATACGTAGTGGCAATTAATTCTACTATTACGCAGTATCTTGTTAGAAATAGGAATTGTAGTTAGTATTCGAATCACGATTTAGAAAATGCTACTTACTTGATAATGCCACTTAATTTTTATTTATTATTTGCGATCAATATTTAGAACATTTCATATAACAAATCGGAAATAAATTTTTTTTATTATTATTATTTTGCTTGCACTTAACATGAAATATAATTAAGTACGAGATAAATGCTTCTATCCATAATTTTACTTTTAAACAGCTATTTAATTTGGTTTTTAATATTTAATTATTGTTAATATTACTAAAATAGAGCAGAAAATCAGCAATTTTTAAACTAAGATCAAATTTTATAAACTAAGGTGTTTCATTTACAAAATAACTATAAAAAGTGTTTTTGAATTTTAAAATTAAACTTCTGGTAACAATAAATGAATTTAAAGGAAAAATTAATTATAATATTATCGTTATAACGTTTGCTCTAAGGATACGAAAAATAAAAACACTTGAAAATATATATCTACATATACAATAAATTCAAAAGATCAAAAGTAGATTTATTTCAGATTTAAAAAATATTTATTTTTGATTTTATCTGAGAAATATTATTATTTTTTTTTTTTTTTGAAAAATCTTTTAATAAGGCAATTCTAATATGTATGTCAATCTCAGAAAATATGCGCTATATTATCTGTGTTTAAAATGTTATTTGTATCAAAATTTATAGTTCGTCTTAAGGTAGATATCACAATATAGTATAGCAATACAATATAGCAAAAGCAACCTAAAATCTTTAAGAGAAAGCATCAAATAGTCATAATTTTATGTAGAAAAATAGAAAAAATAGATTATAATTCCTCAATTTCCATCTAAAAATGCTCTATATTATAATAATAACACTACTAAATAGCTTTATTTTGCTATTCAATTCAAATAGGTTTTTATATATACTTACATTTGTTAATTATAATTTGTATTCATATTAATTTAAAATAAAAATTATTTTCTGTATTATGAAAATATTTATGTGCTTACTTGTTTACAAAATAACAATTACTTTTTACATATTTTTGCATTATTTGTAAACTTAATTAATAGTCAACTATTCTACAAGTTAAGAAATTACAATGCTGTTATAAAAATTATTCATACTAAAAAATAATAAAGAAAAATTATACTGAAATTTTGAAAAAATCTTATAAGCCTCTAATGTATTTTTAAGAAACATCTATGCATAAGTTTCTTTTACGTATAATTTAACATAAGAAGAAAAGGTGTGCAAAAGCTAAATGTAAAATAAAAAAACAAAACGAGAAGTATTTTTTTTTTGTAAAATATATTATACATTCTTGAAAAGTCTTTCGTGTTTAAGGGTTATGAATTCTAGATTTTTATCTTTATAATCTATGTAGAATAGCACACTCTTTTGCATTTTGAGTAATTCTATGTTTTTGCCAATTCATGCACTTAGAGTCATTTAAATAATGAATGAGACAAATAATGTGTGCGTCATTTTCTTGCTTTGAAATTTATTTTGAAAATTGTAATCAAAACAGCTTTTCAATGTAAAATGTTTAGCACAAAATTAAGTCCTCTATCTTTTTGCATATATTTAACTAAATAATTTAATAATTTTATGTTTCAGTGCTAGAATGTTTAAGTTTACAAATTAATTTAAATTTACAATAATTACTATTTCCTTACATAATTTTTAATGTTTAGTCACGCAATAAATCATTACAATTTGTAGTTTGTCATTGTAGTGGGCCCTACGTTGGGAGCTATATTATAGTATAGTCGGTTGTGCAGCTGGATGTAATTAGGTGTGGTTGGGTTGAGACTTGAGACACACAGCTTTATTTACACGTATACACAGCACCACATACACCATTAGAATATACAATATTTAACATTTAAAAATATAATTATAGATTCGTGGAAGGTTTTCGAAAATCCCGATACTTAGGTTTGCGCGGAATTTACTACCTCTTCGGGTGAGAGTTTGTAGGCCAACTAGTGCCTGGATGCACTAATTATATTTACACTCGGGATGAGAGATTACAAATTAAACCTTTCTCCGGGAGGGGGCCCGGTTTGCGCAGTACTTCCTCTCGGGTGAGAATCGCGAGTCCTATTGACCATTTCTCCTGAACACCACAGGGGCGCTCTTGCAGTGAATAGGAATAGAAACACGGTTGGAGCATTTTTTTAATTATACTATTTGGGTTATTAATGGATATTTAACTTGAGAAGTATCACAAGGTAATCAAAATAATGTTACAAAAGCCTCAATAATAATACCCCAATTTTATAATAAAATTTTATTAATTCAATGTATTTTATTCAATTTAGTACATAATGCTTACTCAATTAAATGGTCGAAAAATATCATGATCAGCACTTTTACTGTTTGCTTTACTTTCTGATTTAAGTCAAAAATTGTTCCAACTAAATCGATGAAACCAAACTATTTCGTTTAAATTTCAAGTCATATTCTTACATATTCTTAAATTTATTCTTACACTTACTTCATTGAAGAAATTTTAACTTTTAGAATTTTTTTCCATGGCTGAATATCACAGTAATTCCCATGCAAACATTAACTATTTCGAGTTTACATTTACTGAATAAACTATTTTTATGTTACCATAGAATTCAAATAAATTATTTATGAATTCTATAGTAATATTTATTTTCGTACGTTTCTACTTAACTTTTGTAATTTTTTGTTTTTTTTATAAAAATATAATATAACTTTCATACACACAAGCATCATATAATTTTATAATGCTTTATATTTTATATCCACTTTTGAGGATTCTTTTTGGGAAATTTCATACTAATGAATTCGACTTTCGGAAATGGCGGATTTTCAAGGTTGCGTTTTCTGAAAAACAAGCAATGCATGAAA